>JASCZI010152367.1:408-16673 GCA_036250425.1 Stylosanthes scabra | reverse complement strand
TCAATTCCATAATGGTTGTCATTCATCAAAACCTAATCATAAAAACCTTGCATACATATTGTAACATGGTTTACAATTTCCCCCTTTTTGTAACATGGTTTACAAAGAAAAGAGTTTGGGTTGCAATTGAGATATGAGAACAGAGAACGGATTAAACAAGTTTCCAGTAATAATAAAAGAGTGCTCGGCCATGGATCGAAGTATTGTACGTCCCTATTATCACTGCCAATCCCAGCTTGGATGGACTGTCACCTAAAAGAAGCAAGCCACTACTGTCAAATGGTTGAGTGGTGGAGTTAGCCCCCTATCCGAAGGTCCTAGGTGGGTATACTCAATAACGTAAGTCCTTGGTATTCGGCGAACTCGAATAACCCATCAAATCCACGTCATTAAGGACTTCCCGTTATTGGTAGGGACGTAGAGTTAACGGCATCGGGACTAGCCCCGTTCCTCCCATCCGTTGCCTTTAGGGATCAGCAGCTAAGGTCATCCGCACACTTCAGCCCATGGCCAAAACATAAGGTCACTACTCATTACTAATAGAAATCATGATAGCAGAAATAAAACGAGCATCATAACGGTAAGACATAATGATAAAATAGTAGGAAACAAACAGGCAGAATAACGGTACTTAATATTGAAAGAGAATAAACGGACAGAGTAACAGTATAATAGTTAAGTAGAAAAGCAGTAAAATGTTTGGCCAATGTGGCTTACAAAAGGGAATCCAAAGAAACTAAAACACTAAGAAAAATGGTGTATGAAGGGCTCTCCCAAAATGGTGTGGTCTTCTTCTATTTATAGGCTCCAATTCTGCCTTTAATGCGTATGCACTGGTGCTTTAGGTGCGTACGCATAGGTTCCGGTTCCAGCTTGGACATTACACCCAAGTCTTGGCAATGCGTACGCATGTCACCATGGGTGCGTACGCATATGCATCTGAATTGGCCTCCAAGCTTTTCTTCATGATTTCCTCGTTCCTCGCGCCCTTTTTAGCTACTTCTGCTCCGGTCTCATCTCATTAAACCCTGAAACACTTGCACAAATAAATCAAGGCATCGAGCGAAACGGGAAACAGTTGAATACATAGCAGAAAATTGGCTAAAATAGCAGGTGTTTGCATTTTAAGTCATAAAGAATGATTATTCACGAACTTGCTTGTTTCGCAAGTATTTAAGTGGTCAGAGGCTGATCATTGCCGATTTCTAGCACATAAATAACCAAAAAACGAGTTTATCAACCTCCTCACACTTAAACTTTGGCATGTCCTCATGCCCAATTAAATCGGTTTAGAGTGAAGACTACACACGTGTCTTGCTTAGAATATAACTACGAGAATCAGAAGGAGTCAAAACTGTGCAAGAAAGCAGGCAAGAACATTCCAGTAAATGCTAACCCCACAAATCAGATAAGCTCACAAGATGATAATTGACTTACACTACATGAAAGGTCACAAATCATAGAGTCGAGGATTAAGAACCTTTCTCGATCGTGTATTACTCTCTTCGCTCTTAGTGTTTTGGGCTAAAGGCTCACGGTTCCTCTCCAATCTTGCTTTACATAACTTGTCCTTCATCTAGCCAATCAACATCAAGGTATATATCTGTATAACCTCAAAAGGTCTTTTGAGGGTTGTAATGGGGCCAAGGTGAAGGTTTGGAAGTTTTGATTGGATAGGTGAGCTAGGAACTTGAATGCTTTGATTAATTTAGAATGCACCTATCTTTATGTTCTTCACTCTTTTTCCCATGTGCACCTTAGATTCACAGTTTCTGCATGATATGCATTTTTTTCTTTTTAGAACGACACATGCACTTAGCTTATTTTGGGTAGCTTTGCTACTTGGAGTGACAAAATTTTCTTTTATATACAGCTTCTTTTCTTTTTGTGTTTGTCACTCCTTTTTATTCTGCTAACTTGTGCAAATGCCTAACCTTTCTTTGTATGCATATATGTATCCCAAATGCTTTCAGAAAATTTTTCAAAATTCCCCCTTCTTATCCTCTCAAAATGATTTCTTTCTTAATTTCCATCCTTTTCTTCTCTCTAAAGTGATCCACCACTAAATCCTAGATTAATCAAAGATCAAGTAGGGTGTGATCATGGTTTTTCACTTTCAAGGCTTGTAATGTTCTAAATCAGAATAAAAGGGTTTCAAGGCTCAAAGTTGGTTCTAAGGGATAATTAAAGGGTTAAGTCATTTGGTTAGTGAGTTGTGCAGAAAGAAAGCCTTAATCATATGATCATACAGATATACACATTAATGGACATAAAGAATCAGGCAAGTAATAAATTGCAATCATAGAAGAGGAAGTAACACACAAGAAGGAAATGGTAGTTCTTTGATGTGGAACTACAGTGTTAGGTTCAAAACTCTCTTGGTTTGTGTGTTCTTTTCTCTAATCTATGATTGGACAATTTTCATGCAAATGTAAAATCAATTCAAAGAATTTTCAGAAAAAATTTTAAGTGGGGTCCCCTAAAAGAGAAAGCAACAGTTTTAGAAACTTAATATTACGAGTTATATTCACAGCAGAGTCAGATAAGTTCACACACACAAAAGGAAAGCAAAAATATCTACAAAATATCCTAGATATAGACATAGTAAAGTAAATAGAAAGGTCTTGGATAAGGATTGAAAATTTGACCCTTTTTATTTCAGTGTCGCTGCTTTTGACGATGTCCTCCCCACATTTGAAAATTGCACGGTCCTTTGTGCTATTGGGGAGCGATCATTCGCCTAGATGTTGGCTGGAGGAGGTCCTGTACAACTCTCATCGGAACTGTTGGCTGGAGCGAGCTCGAAGTAGTTTGCAAAGTAAATCTCATCGCTTTGTTCTTCTCCTTGGTTTTCCTCCTCGAGCTCTTCCTCAGGATCTTCCTCGGGGTCCTCTTCAGGTTCTTCTTCGGGTTCTTCTTCTATTTCTACCAGATTTCTGATAGCATTTTCTGGTTTGAGCTCCGACTCAGAATCACTGCTGACTTCAATGGGGTCGTTATCTACTGGTGCAACATTGGAGGGGCCACCCCTGTCGGCAAGCTTCATTGAGTAGTATTTCATAGATATCCGTGTAGTTCTTCTTGTTGTAGGTGGTGAGGGAACTACAGGTGCGACTGGTGTCTCTGGAGTAGGATTTGTGGCTGCTTGGGCTCTTAGAGCTGCGAGCCTAGGAAAGGCTCGTGTTGGAGGCCCATAAGCCTTGCCCTTTCCCTTGGCTGAGGTTGAAGGTCCGTTGCGAGCCATCTGAAAGATCAGAAACACCAGACACAAGAGGAAATGAGATTTTATGGGTTTCCAACAAACAATTTATGCAAACCAATCAATATGACATCTTAACAAGGTTGCAGTTGACACTAAGAGAGGAAAATTATAACCAAGTCAAGTTGCATATAAACACCATGTTTGTTCGGTAAAAAGAATTCAAAACCCATAGAAGCATTTTAATGATGCATGAATATATAAGATTAGTATGGCAATTACATGATGATCAGACATGCAATATACATACAAGAGTTAAATAGAACGAGTGGGCGTCACTATTGCGACTGATCCGCCTGCATTCCCTTTGTTCTCATGTATTATGACGACGTCGTCATCGACGGGGGATTCGGGGGCAACCAAGTCAAAGAGACCACCAATGAGTGTTGGATCTATCATGGGCTCTTTCCTTTTGGAGATTGGAGGTGCAGTCATAGATAAACCCTTCACCCGTGATGTGTTGTGGTTGTTTAGCAGCGCCTTAAGATCTTCCCTCAAATGGCGAGCCTCGAATTTAACATCCATACCCAGCACCTCAGTCCAACTAAGACGATAATCCATCATGTTGACACTTTGTTCAATATTGGTAAGGTGCGTATCCGAATCAACCTGCAAGGATAGTTGAAAAAAGTCATCGATTTCGTTGTTGTTAGAAGCCATATCGATGAGCACATGTGAAAACCCAATGTCAAAAAGAAATAATGAAGAATATGGTGGAAAACTTTATGAAAAACGAGCTAACCTTGTTCATGCTCTCATGTCTTGCGACTTCGTCTTCCGAGATAAGCATTTCTGGCTGCTTATTTTCATCATTATCAGTATCATGCTAAATTCCACAAAGCTGTCAAATAGATATTCAAACAACATTTTAACAAGTTAGCTTCTAGAATTAATGTGTATTTGTTGAAATGGATAAATTTTGGACACTGGTAAAGTAGTCTCGGTAACTCTTACCGCATCCATGCTAAGTTCCAAGTTCATCACCTATTGCGAGTCGACAAGATCACTGGCACCAATGATTCTTCCATCGCCGCTGTAGTCGTTATGTTGTTGAAAAAATAAACAAAACTAAAATGTTAGCAATACAAGAAGTCATTGCTTGTCCCTTATGAAGAGGCAATGAAAGTGGAATCATTCAACAGATATATGGAAAATGTTGGTGTTGCGGAACACACTCACTTGATGGCCATTGTGGGATTGTTGCAGTCGGAGCCCAATGATTCAAAGGCATCCATTGCAAAAGGATCAATTGTTGCATTTCCAAGTAAAAGGAAGTTTATTTGAGAGAGAGGTTTCTGGTGGGTGTAGTGTGCTAGGGAAGCAAGGTATTTATAGTTGACTCGGTGGACTAACAAATTCCTTCCTTGCCTCTCATAAACCAACATCATTGTGACTGTGGTATCATCAAATCACTAGGACTCCTACTTTGGATGAGCCCATCTTTTGGGTAACCCCAAAATCTCAACAAAAGTACACTAGAACACTGTGCCACATAATGGATATCCACCAGCTCAGTATGACCTTTTCAAGAGTTGCTATATTTTCTGCCATCATGCGAAATGTGGAGCGCATCAATATTCGTTCCATATGCTGAAAGGGAAACGATGCTAATTGTATCAAAGGAAAAAAAAGGTTGCATGCGACGACTCATGTGAGCCAGATTAAACATCGAATGCGCCATTAAATTCAAATTGGCATTGGCAATAACTGTGAACCTCCATTAAGGCGTCACCTAGAAACAAAAACATTTACTATCTACATATGTAATTAATAGCAAAATGCCCAGACATGGCATGAAAAATATCAAGATAATTATTTTCATAACATGGAAAACATTTGACCATTTTGTTACCACATTCCAAAAGTAAAAGAACTAAAGTGCACGTGCACTAGACTGGGCAATTGATGCGACGAATTCTTTTAATATAAGAACTTCATAACAATCCGACAAGTGTATTGGATCAAGTAGTACCACTCATGAGTGGGTATCATTCCCACGAGGAAAGGTGGATTAATCAATATTTTCAATTGGTTTCTTTAATTAGATCTAAATGATCAATCAAAGATTAATGCCACAATTAAAATCAAGAACAAGAAAGACAAGATTAGCAACAAGAAAGAATCAAGAAAAGAAATCTTTAATTGACAATCAATCACTAATCATGCAAAACAATAAAAAGAACAAAAGAAAGATTCAAATGTAAAAAGGCAAGATCAAGGAATTGGAGATATCCACCAACTATCTTCCTGATCCAATTTTTACTTTTCTTTTTCTGCAAGTTATTACTAATTCACCATGAATCCTAATATAACTAAATCCTAATCTATTAGTGATCTAGTTTCTCTTTAACCTAATTAATCATCAATCTCTTGACTAATTAAACAAGAAAAGAGATAATACACATATCTTGATTTAAACCTATGATAATCAACAAGATTCTTGGAAAGAATTAAATGTCACATATTCAATCTCATGTAAAACCTTATTGAATTATTAAAGATTCTAATATACATTAAATCACATGCTCATCTCTTAGTTAGTAAAGAAAATATGGAATGATTCTTGATTATGTTTGAATGCCTATTTTCTCAAACTTAACAATTCAAAACATGGAAAATCTAATTACTTCTCAGTACATAAAATCTTTAAAGATCAATACAAAGAATCAAACAAGAAACAAATAAATCATTTATGTGATAGAAATACAGATACCTATATGGCACAATCATTCAAATCATTATCTCTAATTCAATGAACAAAGGTGAAAGACAATTCTTGAACTAATTTGTGATAACCAAGATTAATGTAAAATCAAATTCTATATCAACTTATTCAACTAAACTTCAATCTTGACATTTCACAAATCATACATAACATGTTTAATCTCAAGAACTAGTATAGAAATTAAACAAAAGTAAGAATCAAATATACCTCTCGGTTGAACTTGATTCTTTAATCATTGATGAACAAGAAAAATCCTTTGAATTTGATATAAACTTGCAGATGTAGAAGAGATTGTTGAATTAATCCATTAGTTTGGTAAGAACAGAGCTCCTCCTCCTCAATCTTTATGATGTTTAGCTACTCATGATTTTGAGTAACTCAAAGAAAGCTATGAATATGAATCTTGGATTCTTGAGCATTCAAAGAACTCAAGAACTTAAGAGAAAGAGAGAGAATTTTGCTAACTAAAAAAATTAAAAATAAAATCTCCTATATTTATTATTGTGAAATGACACAAAAAAATTATTCTTGAAATCCATCTCTAATTCTAATCTATCATCTAATGTAATTTCAATGATGTATCTTCTATATGAAAAAATAATGTGTCCTTTGATCATTGAAAATTCACCTATTTATAGTTTTTACAAAAAAATTTCACCAAAATGAAATTCTCCTGCATTTGGACTAAGACTCTAAGCTTGGACGCTTAGACTTTTGCGAGCACGCCTAGACTTTGGTGCACACGCCTAGACTTTGGCTTCTAGGTGTATGTTTTGGCACCTAAACTTTCTCATATGATGCTTGATTCACGCCTAGACTTTTTGCTTCACACCTAGGCGTGGCTGCTCATGCTAGAATTCCTTCTGTTTTCTTTCTCCTTAAGCTTCTTTATTCACTTTTTCTGTAAATAATTAATAAAATAGTCAAAATCTCTAGTTGATTTAATTCTTTATTAATTATAATAAATATTAAACTAATTATGTAATAAATTGTATATGAATTAGTAGAAGAAATCATGCTTCTGCATCGGAAATCCCCCCGCCATGCACATATCCTGGTCTTAGTACATTGAAGTGAACCCAAACAAACTAGTTATACTAACTAGATGCTTAATGTTGTTATGTACTAACCATTCTTTTGTAACCGGGATTTCTTCCACAAAGTAACCCGCAAAAAACAAATCTCAACGAAAAAAAAGGGTGACTATACGTAACACATCAATTCTACGAGATCAGTATCTTTTCTTATCACTACGCCTAATGTACCCTAAAATCCTACTGTGTAAGTGAAATTTCCATCGTTTTTTTTTTATTTATAATTAAGAAAAAACATTTATTTAAATAAAATGCATGTATTTTTTATTAAATAATAATGTTAACTATATATTTAACCTGGCCAAGTAACTTCAATCAATTTGTTCCTTCTTATACCAAATCCCATATTATTTTGATATCACATAACAAACAATTTTATAATAGCTAACCATGAATTAATTACGCAAGGTATTCAAATACAAAAATTAAATTTAATCTAAGCATCAAATAGGTTATTAGAAATAAAGAGAAGCAAATTAATCTCATGTGAGTTCATCATTTAATTATAAGAAAATTTTTGCTCTTTTTTATTTAAAAAAAACCTTTTTGAATATTAAAGTTGTTTTCTTTTGTTAAAATAAGAAAAAAGTTAACTAATGGTTATTAGACGAATATTCAATGCAATAAATTATCTATTGATTATAGGAAAACATACCAAAATTATCCACTAAAAATTTAGTTGCAAAAAAAACCATTTGTTACAGAAAATTCGTTTCTTTCTTTCATTCATTAGTACTTTAATAGATCTCTAAGTTCATCTTTTGCGATAATTTTTGGTATTTTTCCTTGAAAATAGTATATACCTTTTCTTAACTAACTAGGCACCTATTAGTTTATTCATTCCAAATTATTTGTCGTAATATTTAAATTATTTATATTGTTTTTGTTTCTCATGTCATAATATTTAATTTATTCATAATTTTTTTTTCTCATTTCGCTATTAATTAATGTACTTTCTATTTTAGTT
Source organism: Stylosanthes scabra (assembly GCA_036250425.1). Taxonomy (NCBI): domain Eukaryota; kingdom Viridiplantae; phylum Streptophyta; class Magnoliopsida; order Fabales; family Fabaceae; genus Stylosanthes; species Stylosanthes scabra. Next base: position 8,628 of record JASCZI010152367.1, on the reverse strand, counting down.
CTATATTATTAAAAGTTCCTTTGTTATATATTGTATTTTTCTTTCATTTTTTTAAACATATACTTTGTTACATATTATTTGTAATGTCATATTGTGTCAAATCTTATTTTTGTTTAAATTAAAGCATCAACAAATAATATGCAATTCTCTCAATTTAAGGAATACATGTGTCAGACTAAGAATTCTTCAATTCTCAAATTAATTAGTATTTCATTATTAAATGGAGATTAAATTAGTGACAAACAAATGGATATTAAAATAATAATTTAAAGAATGAGTGAAACAAGAAGAAAATATAAAATTAAAACATGTGCGACATTTCATATATATGTTACAATGACGAATAATATCTCATCTATTCTCAGATTGCTAAAGTTAATAATATAATTTAGTACAATGTTACTTAATAATAGGTGACTAAATATTTGGAAAAATCGTTCATGGTGTTTTAATGATTTGTATACCATCTTGCCAGATGATATCAAGCGCAATATGTCTAAACTTAACCTGATCTGGCTTTTGGGGATAGGGCGGGTTGGTTTTGGATGGCATCTTCTTCAAAAACCTACTCTTATAAAGATGGATACTTGTGGCTGGCTAAGAGACATGTGGATTGGCAGGAGGACAGTAATTAACTGTGGCTTTGGAGATTAAAGGTACCAGAAAAAATTAAATTTTTTCTTTAGCTTTGTTTACATGATGCTATCCCTATAAATGATTTTCGGTTAAGAAGAAATTTAGTTTCGAATAATTCATGTGGTAGATATAATCTTGATGTTGAATCTGTCTTACACACTATCCAGGATTGTCCAAAGGCTAGAGCTGTTTGGCAAAGTCTTGGCTTCCATTTTAACTCCATTGCTAATGTTTGGGATTGGCTACTTCACAATTGTAGGAATAGAGAATTCTTGTTTTGTGCCGGAATTTGGTGGATTTGGCATGACAGGAACAATGATGTTTTCAACCACCTTGATCCTTGGCCCTTCTCTAAAGTTAAGGGGCTCTGTTTATCAATGGCCAAAGAATTGGAGCAGGCATCTCACTACCTTCCTAGTTTCTCTCCGCAGTTTTTACTCACCAACTGGGTTCCCCCTCTGTCACTCAAGTAAAGATGATGAATTGTGATGGTAGTTTCGTTCCGAATTCAAAGGCTGTGGGGTTTGCTTGTGTCATTCGAGATTCTTTGGGCAATTGGATAATAGGGGCTGCTGGAACTCTTCAGGAAACATCCATCCTTAGATGTGAGCTTTTTGCCCTTTGGCGGGGTCTTCTGCTAGCTTGGGATAACGACCACAGAGATTTAATTTGTGAGACTGATAATATTGATGTTTATCGTTTTGCTCAGCTGAATTGTCATGTTGATAGGGCTAATAGTAGGAACCTAATTTACAAAATTCATGAGCTTTTAGCTAGACCTTGGACGATTGATGTCCAACTTGTTCAAAGAAGCGCAAATCAAGTGGCTGATGCAATGGCAAAAGCTGCAGGCATAAACCATGTCACTCATGGAGAATGGTTGCAAGCTTGGAACTCTCTTCTCCCAGCTCTAGCTAGGGATCGTCTGGATCCTTCTTAGGATTTGTTCCTTTCTTTACAGACACCAAAAAAAAATATAAGTGTTTAGATGCCCAACAACATAAACATCGTCGACATAGGAACCGCTACATAACTCCATTTCAAGATAAAATTTTGCAGCACAATCTCTTCGACGTCTACATGATCGGTGATATCCTCGAATATCACAACCAAATTTAGTTAGCAATTTCATCAAAGAGATTCTATAAAAGGTCCAGGAACCCACTCATAATGAATTTAGGTGTTAATGTGATTGATACACACTCAAACCTATCTAACCTTACCACCACAATTCGCTACGCGGATTCGATCATCAACGTATCAATGACACAAATAACATGGTAGAATTTAATTCATTGCACAAAGGGACCATTATCACCGCAATATTGATGTAAATGGGTATCCGTTTGTAGCAGCAACGAAGCAATCGAAATCTGAAATAACATGGAGAATGGATGTATAAGAAATCCAAACCATAAGATTTGCTTGATTAATTACAAACCTTACTAATTAAAAAACAAAAGTATGCCAACAATATTAACGAAAACCTTCCACATAAACCCTAACATTCATTCCTTTGCCAGAACAGAAATTAGGGCCTGCCAACAATCGAAATATGGAGAAATATCACCAACGAATACATAAAGAAATCCGTATCTCTAAACCCCTACGACCTAGAATGTCTTTTCTATTCTGCAGGCAGTCAACTTCGAGTTCGCCTTTTGTTGGGAAGCACCACTTCGCCTTGTCTCAAGGCGCCTAACCATGTCTAGTCGCTTTCAGTCAGACTTTCCCGCCCACACCGTGCTCACAATTTTCCATCTTACCCCCTAGTGCAAAAGGGAAAAAATGAATACATGTAAAATGGGTCCCACTGGAAAAACAATTTTACCGCCAATTATGTACTCAAAAATTTATTAACGCATACGCAAAATAGAATTGATTTCACAATTGAAAAAAAAAAAATTAAAGAATGGTGCAAACGGGAAATGGATGGGAGGATGGAATTGGAGCAAGACATCTTACCCAATAGCATTCGTCACGTGATGGTCCACATCACGGCAGGGAAATCGGATTCCTGTCCTTGCAAAGGTAGGTCTCAAGACTACAATAGTCCAAATTAATGGGTCTATATATACCATCGACTACTTCCACAAACCACATCCCCACCGCAACTCTAATTTGAATTAATACATGTTCAAACCAAACCTTTCCATCATCATGGTCCCAGCCAACGACATGATACTTCTGTGTCTACCAGGGATGGTGTCCTGGAATCTACTCTTTCGTGAGCGATTTCGAAGAACAGATACGCGATTACGAGTATTGTTGTTATTAGGTCCACACAAGCCTTGAATCGGCAACTCATGCATGGAACGTTTACTACGGCCACCGACAGTCACAATACCCCTCTCCAACAACCAACGAAAATGATGTTCAGCGCCTTTCCAATCAACCGAGGTGCGTCACAAATAGAGGATAGCTCTGAATGCTCTGCACGCACGCTATGCCGAGGAAGCTGAGTGGACTTTCCCTGCTCCGACAGGTTAGTGTGCTACAACTTGTAAGAGAAACTGTTAATCTCCACTTGATCTTTGAATCATAATGTATTACTAAATAGCTAGTTCAACATTTACAGAGGATGACATGATTCCTGCTAAACTAGAGAGGAGACTCATTGCCACCGTTAACATTCAATCACTCCTCAGACAAGCTTGCAACCGATTGGACATGCCTGATCCAATTTACAGGATGGTCAAAAACACTGTTCTAGGAGGGCGATGGGCTTACCACCACCTTGTTTCACTTGTTCCTCCAGATAGTGACACTGCTGTGGTTGTAGCTAGCCGGGTCACATTTGACCAGACCATGTCGAAAACGACGCGACACGTCTTGGATTGCGCCGTCTGTGCAGACTTCTCCGAGGCTACATCAACGATTATAGCCTCGACCAGTTCCACCTCTGGAGAAAGCGCTTCAATGACTTGGGTAGAGATTTTGTGGCCATGGAGGCCAGGATGGAAGAGCTTCGACAGCAAAACGAGCAGCTACGATGCCAAAACAGGTAAATAATCCTACCGTGGTATTAAACATTAGTTTAACAAAATGGCATGCATGCAAATCCACGACTTAAAAAATCTAACGTTTGTCTTTCCCTTTGTTATTATTATGCAATACACTCTGAATGGGGGTGGCTACACCACATGGTTGCACGTGTGCAAGAATTCCTGGCAACTAGTTCCAACCTTCATCTATGTTTAGTTACTACTCCAATTTTCATTGATGCATTGTACTTTTCATCCATATCTATGTTAAAAGCTTTCCTATGCTTCGAAACATCCCACCCACTGGCGTTCTTTGTCATTAATTGTCGCCGTTATGAAACCCATAACAGAGAAAATAACAAAACAGTGCCGGGGAGACGGTGGAAACGAAAGAAAAAATAACTAAAGAATGTTCTAGAAGATTGCGGAAACAAAATCATTAAACATAACATGGAAAGAAAACAATAATATCAATGGATTAATCGAAAACACATAAATCAACTAAATTTCAGGATAATCTTATTCTTATTTAATCACTAACAATAAATGTTCCCAACTACTACGGGGAATGTATAATTAAATTTCACGAGTATTGTTATCTAAAATTTAATGGCAAAATCTCTACAACTTGTTATTCAAAATAAGAAAGCACTAAATAAGATACCATGGGAAAAAATATTGTTCTTCTTGTATTTATTCATCTGTAAAATGACCAAAAAATAATTGTTCCACAAACTAAAAAAGATATCATGGGCCCAAATGATCAGGCCCAATTTTCAAACCCGGCTAAGTATGGCTCCATCCATCTAAATGACGCTGTGCATGTGCAACGAATTCAGACATGTGCACATAGATGACCACTCAAATAACGATAAAATTGTAACCACGGCTCGGTAAAAGGACTCATGTGCACAAAAAAAGGACAATACCACCAAATGGTTGTAACATTCAATCATAGCCGATTAATTTTTTTAATATAAATCTACACGGTTTTAAATGCAGTAACACCAGAGTTCTTGAAGCCGTACGAGGGCTGACCGGAAATGCATTCCTATTTTATTTTATTTTTTAGCACGCAACTTGCTTGAAAATATAATAGAACTCACCATCCAGATTTTAATTACACCTGGCTTCTGGCTATTCTAAGACACACAGGTGTAAATAATTAATTATGTGATTCATAAAAAATTTCTATGAATATTTATTTAATTACACCTGGCTTCTGGCTATTCTAAGACACGCAGGTGTAAATAATTAATAATGTGATTCATAAAAAATTTCTCTGAGTATTCATCTCTAAGGTTGCATCAATGTCTCCACAGCTACACTAATGACATCTCGATTTCTCATCACCTCTTTTAACATCAATAAGATAAGATAGATTCTTAGCAATGCCAATGAATTAAGTGCCAACCTATATATATATTCTCTCAACAGTCCAAACTATATTTTTCTCCACTTAAACCATAATATTATTGTTGAGGTTCAAGTGTGACTATGTGAGTGAGACTAAAGTTAGTCCTATATTGAAGAAAGTAAAGAAAAGTGAGAAGTTTATAAGATGAAAGACTCATTTACTTGATACCTTAAGGTTTTGAGTTAGATGTGGTGTCTTCTCATCTTATATTCTCTCACTTAATTCCTCTCCAAAAAGTCTTCCCGATAATTTTGCTCCCCACGATGGCCCAACAAGTGGTATCAGAGCTGATTTTAATGAGTATTTATGAGAAGTATCGAAAGTCTTCTCGATAAGGTGGTTCGAGCGATGAGTCTCGCGGTATTGTGCGATGGTGTGATGGACGAATACTCGAATGTGGTGAAGGAGCTAAGAAAAGGGGAGTTGGAATGTGCTCAATGTGGAGGCTCACACTTGATGGGAAGATTGTTGAGATTCAAGTGTGAGTGAGACTAAAGTTAGTCCCACATTGAAGAAAGCAAATAGAATTGAGGAGTTTATAAGATGAGAGACATATTTTCTTAAGGAGCTAAGAAAAGGGGAGTTGGAATGTGCTCAATGTGGAGGCTCACACTTGATGGGAAGATTGTTGAGATTCAAGTGTGAGTGAGACTAAAGTTAGTCCCACATTGAAGAAAGCAAATAGAATTGAGGAGTTTATAAGATGAGAGACATATTTTCTTGACACCTTAAGATTTTGAATTAGATGTGATGTCTTCTCATCTTATGTTCTTTCACTTAATTCCTCCCCAAAAAGTCTCCCGACGGTTTTGCTCCGCACGATGCCCAACAATTATTTCCCATTTTGTTTTACTTGGTAAACTTGTTACTTTTCTTTTTTTCTAAATTGGAATATATCTAGAAAAGGAAAACAAAACATAATGAATAAAGATTATTTGCCAACAAAACGAACACAACGGTATTTTCTTTTATAGAAAATATAATTTCATTCAAATAAAGTCATATTGATACTTACTAATAACATGGAAAATAATTATTTTATATCAAAGAAAGAACATAAAAATTCTAAAGGTTTGGACTATGATTTGAGAGGAGACGCAACATTCGATTTCATGAATTTTAACTAGTAAAAATAGGAATATAAAATCCTTTTGTTTCTTTGATGAATATATATGTGCTATCATCCATTATAATCCATTTTCTTATTCACATGAAAGTGAATATTTCCGAGCTCTAGTATTTATGCATGGACAAAATGATGTGTTTCAAGCATATTTTATATGTCTATCTATATTTCATAAGAAGCGTTTCATATTTCATATTTAAGTTTGACTGTCACATGATGTTTCACCAGGTAAAACCGCATAGATAAAATATATAACAATAAAACGGTTGTGATTGTGCGGATTTAATTTGAGTGGAAAAGAGGGTTACGGGTGCAGGAAAGTAAAGAGACCGGGTGTGTAATTATGCATAGAAAGTTACGTTAGGCGGTCTTCATTGCCATTAAGTAAGTCTGGCGAGTTGGTGGGTGAGACGTGAGCATGTTCTGCTGGAGCTGATATTTGTGTTAGGCTGGCTTGCTGATGTGTTTGGGCCTTATGTGGTGTGGGTGAGATATAGTAAATAATTCAAATTTGTATTGATTTTGTGGTGTGGGCGGTCTTTAATTGTTTATATTCATTTTATTATTTTTTCTTTAAACTAATTTCAATAATTTTGTTCCAACGAATCAATTTAATTTTTTTGACAAATTGATATTTTGATATTTTGGAATATTATACAAAGTTAATTCCTAATGAAATAAATAACTTAGCTATTTATCATTTAATATTAAAAAAATTGTGCTATTTTCAGGAAAAAAATTAAAGATTTTTTTAATTATTGAAACCTAATTTCTCTAATTCCAAAATATTAATAATCAATTTTTCCATTAGTTATGCCAAGGACTAATTAATGTGCCTAACAAACCAAAAGTTAAATCAGAAAATTAATGATACTAACTTAAAATAACGGGCAAGTTAGTAGATTAAATGAAAGTGGAAAAAAAATTGATTCTCCTAAATCTGATAACATGACCGAATTGTCCTAAAACACCTCTATGTAATCCGTGGCACCCCTCAATGGATTAGGATTTTCACGTAATTCGTGGCACCCCTCAATGGATTAGGATTTTCACGTAATCCGTGACACACCACAACAGATTTACCTCCTTGAAATTCGGAATCCGTGATAGGTTGTCACGGATTATGTGTATTTGTTCAAAATCGAAATTTGTGTTTACCAGCCACTGATTATGTAGTTTTTGTTATAGAAATTCGTCGAGGCCTGCCACGGATTATGTTGAAACGGCAACAAGAAATCCGTGCTTGGCTGCCACGTATTATGCATAAATAGGGTTTTTTAGATCCGTGGCAGCCTCCCGTGCCCTCATATGCAAGTTTCTTTTTTTTTTTTTTGAGATTGAGAGGGAGGTTGAGAGAAGTTGAGAGAGTTTGAGAGAATTTTCTAGTGTTCTTTGTGGCAATGGCGATGACTCAAAAGCAATTGACGGAGCAGTTGCGGAAACAACATTAGTGATGTACCGACTTGACCGCATATCCCATTATCCCATAATGTCAACATTGAGGTTAGTATATTTACACTGTAATTTTATTAGAGTACATAATTAGTGAGCATGTTAGGCTACAATTAGGTTGGACCAATGTAGTTTAGTTTGACTATGTTATGTAGATTATGTAAACCATATTACAATATGCATGCAAGGTTTTTATGATTAGGTTTTGATGAATGACAACCATTATGGAATTGAGGACAAGCATCGAAGGATTCAAGATATAATTTCGAAAGCAAACAACAAGACAAGAAGACGAGTCCGCAAGCTTTGAAGATGGTTTAGTATCTTAGGATTTAGGTAAACTTCTTGTCAAGAACCAAAGTTTATTATCTCTCTCACACACACACAAGAAAATTTTTTTAAAGAAAAGGTTTTTCGAAAACTATGGCCGTAAAAAGTTTTATAACTTGTTAGCTGTTTTAAAGCTTAGTGCATGCTGTCAAACTTGACCTTTGTGCACTAAAGTGATGATAACTTGAGCTACAGAGGTCCAAACGATGTGGTTCTTGTTGCATTAGAAAGCTAACATCCAGAGCTTCAGATTGTTATATATATGTCTATAGTTG
>JASCZI010152366.1:0-16688 GCA_036250425.1 Stylosanthes scabra | reverse complement strand
TATATATATATATATATATATATATGAGAAAAGAACGTAAACGTTCAGGGCATTGGATAGGTTGTCCTCGGGGAAGTGCGTCCGATAATGATCTGGGATATATACTAGATCCGTCGGGTTGGCTGTGACAACCGACCGGATGAGCTCATCTTAGCCATAGGGCCAGGGATGCATCATGTGCATTTATGTGATATTACTTGGGTGTGCATACTTGCTTGCATTATTTGTAATTGTTATTTGATTTATGTGCTTGTGTGTTTGTGCAATTGTATGACTGTTTGTGCTTGATTGTGTGGATTTGAAGAGATAGGAGATGAACATGAATCAAGGTAAGAACTAGATAAGCTAAAAATGATTGAAAAGGTGTAGAGGTAGAGATATCCGGCAGGCAACAGTAATGAATGACAAAAATGCAATATGATTGTCGTAAGGGTACGTAGAATATGGGGTTGGGTTGCTGAGAGTTGCATGTCTTGTTTGCGAGGAATCTAAGAAAAACCCAAGTGATGAGTAGGATTGCTTTGTGTGATCCTGCTAGATTATTTATTGTAGTTTTGGCGTTTTATCCGTACTGAAAATCCATGGGTTGGGGATTCTCACTCCATATATATCATCAGGCATTTCAGATACAGGTTCAGGCTTGGAAAGTCGGCGAAGCGTTCCTTTGAATTCTTTGAGTCTAGAATCTCCGCAAGTTCAAGTCTTCCGCTGTGGTTGTATAGAAAACTAGGGATGTTAGTCTAGGGGTAAGATAAGGTCTTATATCTGGAGTTGAACCTAAGCTTCGCAGATTCTATTGTAAAGTGTAGGGAACCATTTAATTAAGTATATGTATAATTATATTTTGAAGTAACCAGATTGTGTATAATGATCATTGGCTCTATTTTGGATATGAACTGTAACTTTTACATACTTAACCAGATTCATTTTCAAATAGTTTTAAAAAGTAGTGACATTTACTAGTCGTCAGGCGTCCGAAGTACCTCGATATTGGTTAAACATGCCCGGGCATGGCTTGTTGGGATGTTACAAAGAACCAATATAAAAACGTAACAAAGTTTGTAAATAAATAAATCATGAACAATAAATAAAAAATTTGGAACTATTAATACCATATCAAGATTCAGCTCCATCAAAAAAGTTCTTCCTTGTTAAAAATCAAAAGAGGCAGATATATTAAAAGAGTCAATGAAAATTTGAACTTTAAATCTTTGAGAGAATAATAAAAAGATATAAAATAGTGAAGTAGAAAAATAGAGAAGGAAAAAATACAAAGATGAACAAAAGTAAAGAGTATAGGTGTGATGATGAGATAGAATCATAATGAAATAATATATAAGACACTTTGATCGGTAGAAAATATGAAAATAGCTTAGAATTGAAGTCAAAACATTATCGAGAAAAAGCAATATAACAATTGAAAATTTGATAGCATTATAGAAAAAACAGATATAGAAAAATGATCATTCAAAAAAGTAATTAATTAATAATAAACAGATAACTACATGAGAAAAAACATAAATATGAATTATAAAAATTAAAAAACTAAACAACCATATGAATATAGAATTGTATCCAAAATAAATGAAAGTATTTAATAATAAACAGTAATAGTTATTTAATTTTATTAATAACAATTAAAATATATAAAAATTTTCACATGAATTATCAAATTGTTGCTCATTTAACTAAAATATATCTATTAATAAATTAATATATATGGATAAATAAATAAATAAAATGAATAAAATACACATTTTTAAATGAATGAAAATTATGTGACTAACACAATTTCCACTAAATAATTGAATAATTTATTAAAATATATAAATTAGGTTATTATCAAGTTATTATAATTGAAAAATGTATATATATATATATATAAATGGTTGAATAACACTTGGTATTCATAGATGCCGCTAGAATAATAGTGGAAGAAGTAGAGGATGGTATAGCATATAGGATATGATTTGAACTTCTTTTTCTTATATCAACCAATAAAAATCCGATGGTTAGCTAAGTGTTGGTCAATAAAAATTAATTGTGCTGGGAATGTAGCACTTCTCTTAAATGTTAATTGGTTATATTCATTTGTCTTTGTTGACTTACTTTTAGATTGGACAAACCATAAAAATTTTAGATTTCCTTTGATAAGCACAGATGTACCGAACAATGATCTAATGGAACTTAGTCGTGAGAGGAAGTAGACAGTGAGAATGAGAGAGAGAAAGTGTTCCTTCCGAGATGAAACACTCGGAAGAGTCCGAAGGCTAGATCCGAAGAAGGTGATTGATATGATGAGAGAATAGCACTAGAATCCCAGAATTAGGATTATGAGTATTCTAGGGCTACTATGGGAGATTAGGGTTTAGAGAATGCGTACCTTGAGGGGATGTTGCCCCCTGCTTATATAGTAGCGGGTGGTTAAGATTCGGATGGGATCTCTTCATGATCCCATCGAATCTTTCCTCTTTTAGTTTGATCTTCAACCTTTTAGCTTGATCCTTGACTTATGGACCAAGTAAGTTGATTGTTTGACTTAATGGATTGGGCCTCATTGGGCCGGTCCATAATATTGCCCCCACTCGGGAGATGAATGTGGTCATTCGATTTCCGAGTAGTTTTGACGAATTTCCGACTGCTTTCTATGTGGCGTCGACTTTATCATTTTTCTTTTGTCTGCTTATGTGTCAGACTGCTTGTGGTGTGTCGCTTTGTTTCTCGTTTTTGTTGACATGGTAGAAAGAGTGGTTACTTTTGCACGTTTTTGAAAGAGAGAGTAGTGAGAGCGGTTTTCGAGGTTCCAGTAACCGTCCTATCATTAGTACTTGCCCCTTTTTGGATTCTCGAAGCGTATTGAACAAGGCTTGAGAAGTAAAAATCAAAACTTTACCATTTCATTTGAAATTTCCTCTTTTTTTCTCTTCGAAACCCTTGAGTCTCTCTCTGAAACTCTTGAATCCCTTTCTCGACGAAGAAGGAGAAAGAAAATGAGATCTCACCACCTTCTGTTCCAGCGACTACTGCCACAGGTACTGCTCAGTTTATTTCCTTTTCGTTTTTGTATTCTTATGTGTTTGCAAAAGTCCTTCTTGCATTGTGCGCCCTGCATTTCTTCTTCTTCTCCACCTCTTTGTTTTCCTCTGTTTTTTCTCAAACTAAGCTTCCTGCATTGTACTGCAGGCGTTATTTATTAAAAAATTTGGAAATGGGGAAGAAAAAGTCTTGCCAGGAGGTGAAGGTTCCTCGTCCTCTGGATGCGGCCGAGACCCGCCTCTACGGCTGGGTTGAGGAGGCTGTGTTGACTCAACCGTCTGTGGTTGAGAGTGACACACTGCCTGAGTTCCGCCGCAACTACCCGCTGATGGAAGACTCAGGGGTGGAGGGAGACTATGTGTTGGAGGCCGCTGGGCCGTCTGAACGTGTCCCCTTATGGGCGGGTGAGGATGGTCCCCACTTCCTGTGGGTGTATCAGGAGTTGTTCACTCGTCTGAGGATGCGGCTCCCATTCTCAAACTCTCAACGGGACGTGATGACTCGCTGTCGCGTCGCCGTCAACCAACTACATCTAAATAGGTGGGGCTTCATCCTTTCCTTCGAGAACGTGTGCTTACATTATGGCTTCCACCCCACCATTAGACTCTTCTTTTACATTTATGATGTCCATTTTCCTCTGGGTGGTTATGGGTATATCTCTTTCCGGGCACGTCAAGGTCGGAAGCTGTTTGCTTCCTATGAAGATTCGATCCAGGAATTCAAATGGCATTATTTTAAGGTTCTGGCTGCTTCCGGAAAGCGAGCCTTCTGGCTGAACCACGAGAATAAACATTTTCCTTGGGTAACCCGGAGGTGAAGGATTTTGTTGTGTATAACTTGGAGCCATTAGAGATAGCTACCTTCAAGTTTCTTGTTTCTCTTCCGAGCGGTTTGCCGAAGAGGAACAAGTTTACTTGTAGGTTTATCTTGGACGGCTCTGATGCCGAAGTTGGGAAATACCTTGGTAAAGAATTGTGATTCTTTTCTTTTCTTGAGCTTTTTATCTTTATTTTGTTGGTTGTTGCTAACTTTCGGCTTGTTTCTTCTTTTGATCTTTTGCAGACGATTTGTTAGACGTGAAGATGAAGAGGACCAAGCTTGATAACTTAATGGCTAAGATGGCGGACCCGTCGATGGGTCCCTGTGCAATTCTTCTGACCGGTGGCCCTTCTGCTACTGCCACTGCTGCTGCAGCCGCTGCTGCCTCCGCCTTTAGTGCTGCTGGCATTTCCATCTCTGCTGCTGCTGGATCTCCTCATGTGGAGTCCTCCACTCAGGTGCCCCCAGCTTCGACTGGTTCTGAGAATGTCAAAGCGAAGAAGCAGTCTTCGAAGCGTGAGCGAACCAAGGTGGTGGACCTGGTGGAGGAGCTGAAGGAGGATCCGGCGGCTGACTTGCAGTGGCAGCGGCGGAGGAAGAAGCCTAAGATAGATGAGGCTTTTGAGAAGGCGCTCGGGGATGACTCTGCTTGGGAACATGAGGTCAATCCTCTTAAGGTTGCCTTTCCGGAGGATTTCAACTTTCGGAAGGCCCTTAATGCGGGTTTGACTTCTGTTCCCGTGAGGGAAGCTTTGACGAAGATGCCTCCAGAGCAGCTTCTTGGCGAGTCTTATCACCTTCACGCCAAATCTCTTGCTTGTCTCCAGGTACCTTGAACATCTTTTTCAGTGTTTTGGTTTATATTGCATATCTATGTTGTCTATGTTCTCATGCTGCTTTGATGGAACAGGTGGGCGTGGAGACTTCTCTGGCTGCTAAGATAAAGGCGGAGAAGAAACTCTCGGCCGCCCTTGATCAGATTGAGATCTTAAAGGGGGAGAGGGATTCGGCTTTATCTTATCTGCCTTTCAAGGAGAAGGCTGACACCCTCAAGGACGAGCTTTCCGAGAAGTCTTTGGAGCATGAATCTGCTCTAGAGCGGATTGCTCAGCTGGAGGAAGACAATAGGGTGCTGAAGATCCAATTTGAGTCCTCCCAGCTGTCCTTGGAGATGGAGCGGAAGCGAGCGGTAGCCGCAGAGGGGCAGGTGGGGTCTCTTGCTGCTTCCTTGAAGACTTGCCAGGCGGATTTGAGCAAGGCCACCGAGGCATCTGAGTACTGGCGCTCGGAGTGGCACACGCTCGGATCTGAGGTGACAGAGATGTGCCAAGAGACTTTGGACATATGTTTGGACCAAGTCTCTCATCTCTGTCCTGGCGTGGATTTCTCTGCCATAACCCTGAAGTCCCGATGGGATCCGAAGGGTAGGAGGATGTTCGTACCTCAAGAGTCAGAGGTAGAGGGGGAGCTTCCGTCTGCCAAGGGGATTGTGCTGGAGCGGCATCTAGAGTCCACCGCTCAAGCCTTGCAGTCGGCGGCTGGAGACACGGCGGGAGAGGCAGCAGGAGTCAGTGGGGGATGCCCCACTTAAACTTTTGTAATAATTTTTATGTTTTTAGAATTTGACTTGGATGGCACCTGTGGGGTGCTTTTTGTGGATATTCTGGTCACTTTTTTGTGGCCTTTGTGAATATTTTGCCTTTTTGGGCCACTTTGTGGTCTTTAAAGAAGTTTTTCCTTTACCTTCACTTGTTGCAAATTTTAGTATCTGTGTTTGGCCTTGCGTTTTAGCACTTTTAGTTAGGCTTTTCTGTCTGCTGTTGGCTTTTGAGGACTTGCACTTTTTGGCAGTTTGATGCCTTTGATTTGTGCTTTTGCATTTTGGCACTTGGTGATGCCTTTTGCTTCGGGCACTTTTTGTGCTATCTCGTGTTCTTGCACTTGGTGATGCCGTGTGCTTTTAATTGCAGCGCACTTGTTGTGCTTTTAAGTTTGCTTGTCGCGATGTCTTTAATTTTGACTATCGGTTTGCATAACTTGTTTGTTTACAGCTCAGCACCGGGTGATCAGTCCGGTGAGGTGCCGTGGTGTTTGTCCCGACCACTTTATAGGTTGCCCTTTGGGTTAATTTTAAAGCCTTAATTATTGCTCCCGGGCTCTTTGTTCTCTTTGTGAGATTTATAAGAATGCATAAAGAATAATGCTTAAAAGGTAGATGACAAAGAGCATAAATTGAGAAGTAAAAGACTTATCTATTAATAACGGTCAAGGTGGCCGGAATGCTTACATGCCTCGTTAAAACCTCGTCATCCGAAAAACCCTCTTGGGGAAAAAATAAAGATGGGAGGAAAAAGAGTACATGCTGCTACGTTCTATTTACAAGTGGTACCTTTTCAGGTTCGTTATGTGCCAAGTTCTTGGCATTTCTGCCCCTTCAACTGTGCGGAGCTTGTATGCTCCTTTTCCGAGCACTTTGACCACTTGGTAGGGGCCTTCCCAATTTGCCCCCAGTTTTCCTTGGGCGGCATTCTTTCCTCCGATGTCAGCCCTTCTTAGCACCAAGTCTCCTTCTTCGAGCTCTTGGCTCTTTACTTTCTTGTTGTATCGGGCTGCGAGGAGTTCTTTTGCTGCCTGTTGTCTCATTCTTGCTTCTAATCGGACTTCGTAGATAAGATCTACATCGTCCTCCCTATGCAAGTTGTTTTCTTTCGGGCTGTAGCCGGATACCCGGCCGGTTTCCTCAGCTAGCTCCAAAGGGACCATGGCCTCTGTGCCGTAAGTTTGTCGGAAGGGGGTTAGCCCCGTCGACGACTGTTCTGTAGTTTTGTACGACCATAGGACACTTCCGAGCTCTTTCGCCCAGCAGCCTTTCTTGTCGTCGAGCCTTCTCTTTAATCCGTTTAGGATTATTTTGTTCATGGCCTCGACTTGTCCGTTGGCTTTGGGGTGCTCAACCGAAGAGAATTGCTGATGGATGTGGAAGCCTTCTAGAAATTCTTTGAATTTCTTGTCGGTAAATTGGGTGCCATTATCAGAAGTGATGACTCTTGGCACTCCGAATCTAGTAATAATGTTATTCCACACGAACTTCCGGCATTGGGCTGCCGTGATTGAGGCTAGTGGTTCTGCTTCCACCCACTTGGTGAAGTATTGAATAAGCACGATTAGGTACTTGACCTGTCCGGGCCCTTTTGGGAAGGGGCCAAGGAGGTCTATTCCCCATTTGTCAAACGGCCAAGGGGAGATGATGGTTGACAGCTTGGTAGCCGGTAGCTGCTGCACCTTGGCGTGCTCTTGGCATCTTTGACACTTCCAGATGTACTGGCCGACATCTGCCCTCATTTGGGGCCACCACACACCGGCTAGGAGAATTCTCCGCACGGTGTTTTTTACTCCTTGGTGCTGACCACAGGCTTCTTCGTGCACTTCTGCTATGATGGTGGGAACTCGGTCTTTTTCCACGCACTTGAGTAGGGGCATGGCTGTTGCCCTGCGGTATAACTCTCCACCCACCATGACATAGCTCACAGCGTCCGGTGTGACAATGTTTGCTTCCCATTTATCCTTCGGGAGGGTTCCCTTTTCGAGGAAGTCAATGATGGGTTTTTTCCAGCTGTCCTCAATTGAGATTACAAGCACTGCTTGGGTTTCGTCAACGGAGGGCTTTTCCTTGATCTCTTGGATCAAGGTGCGGTTGCTTCCGCTTGGTTTAGTACTTGCTAGCTTTGACAGCATATCCGCTCGGTGATTCTCCTTTCGAGGGATGTGCTTCACTTGTACTTGCTTGAAAGAGCTTTGAAGCTCTTGGACCTTCTCCAGGTACTTGGCCATTTGGGGATCTTTGGCTTGATAGCTCCTGTTCACTTGAGAAGTGACGATTTGAGAATCGGATCGGACCTCTAGTTCTGAGATTCCGACCTCTTTTGCCAGTTTTAGGCCTGCTATCAGCGCTTCATATTCCGCCTGGTTGTTGCTTGCTTGGAATTGAAACTTCACAGCCATCTCTATGGTGACTCTGTTTGGTCCTTCTAAGAGGACGCCCCCTCCACTGCCTTTGTTGTTTGAGGATCCGTCTACATGGAGAACCCATGCCAAGGAGTCGAGGTTTGGGGTGCTCGGAGTGAGTTCTGCAACGAAGTCAGCCAAGACTTGCCCTTTTATGGCCGTCCTTCCTTCATAACTGATGTGATATTCGGAGAGTTCTACTGACCAGCTCAGCATTCTTCCGGCCAGATCCGGCTTCTGCAGCACTTGTCTTAACAGCTGATCCGTTTTGACAACAATTGGGTGTGCTTGGAAATGCTGCCTCAGCCTTCTGGCGGCTACTATCAATGCTAGTGCTAGCTTCTCTAACCTTTGGTACTTTAGCTCCGCTCCTTGGAGGGTTTTGCTTACGAAGTACACAGGTTGCTGCACTTTGTTCTTCTCTTGGACTAGTGCTCCGGCAACTGCATCTTCAGTTGCGGCTAAGTAGATTATGAGGGGCTCTCCTGGATCCGGTTTGACTAGGATTGGGGGCGCGGATAGGTACTATTTGAAGCTTTTGAAGGCTTCTTCGCACTCTTCCGTCCACTGGAATTCTACCCCTTTTTTCATTAATTTGAACAGGGGGGCTGCCTTCATAGCTGAGGCTGCTAAGAACCTAGAAAGGGCCGCTAGTCTGCCGGTCAGCATCTGCACTTCCTTTAAGGTATTCGGTTGCTTCATGGAGATAATGGCTTGGCATTTTCCCGGATTAGCTTCAATTCCTCTGTTGGTTAGCATGAAACCGAGGAATTTTCCAGCTTCAACAGCGAAAGCACACTTTGTCGGGTTCAAGCGCATTTGGTGCTCTCGTAATTTGCCGAAGACCTTTTCTAAATTGGGGATTAGCTCTTCCTCCGCCTTTGCTTTAATCAGCATGTCATCCACATACACTTTCAAAATGCCTCCGAGTAGCTCGTTGAACACTCTATCCATGAGTCTTTGGTATGTGGATCCTGCATTCTTCAACCCGAACGGCATTACTTTGTAATAGAAGCTGCCGATGGGAGTGATAAATGCTGTCTTTTCAGCGTCTCCGGGGTACATTGGGATCTGATTGTACCCGGAATAAACGTCCATGAACGAGAGGAACTTGTAACTGGAAGCCTTGTCTACTAAGCCATCAATGCTTGGGAGTGGGTATGGGTCTTTAGGACATGCCTTGTTAAGGCTGGTGTAGTCGACACACATGCGCCACTTCCCGTTGCTTTTGGGTACCATGACGACGTTGCTGAGCCATGTGGGGTATTTTATCTCTTGGATAAATCTCGCTTCGAGGAGGCTTTGGACCTGCTTCTTTGTTTCGGCCACCTTTTTCGGGCTCATGCACCGCAGCTTTTGTGCAACCGGCTTGCTGCCGTGGACTATAGACAGCTTGTGGCTGGAGAAGTTGGGATCTATTCCGGGCATGTCTGCTGCGGTCCACGCAAAGAGGTCGGACTTCATCTTGAGAAACTGTGTTAGCTTGCACTTCAATTCTTCCGGTAGGTCTTTGATATCATGGTTATCTGCTCGGAATGCTTTCCAGTTTGAATTGGCTGGAGGTCGCCTTCCGGCTCTGGTCTCTCATGGACCTTCTTAGCTGGTGGTTCGAGGTCTACTAGGAGACATCCGCTGGCTTCTTCCGGCTTCTCAAGCTTCGAAAGTTGTTCTTTAGAGATGTACAAGGTGGCGTTATGGCATTTCTCTGCTTCTTGTTTGTCTTCGCGCAGTACGCCTACCTTTCCTCCGTCTATTATGAACTTCATAGTCAAGATGGAGGTTGCTACAACTGCTCCTATCTGGTTGAGGGTCGGTCTTCCCATGATCGCATTGTAAGCGGAATTATGTTTGACGACCAGCCACCTTACTTTGGTGCTCCTCCTATTAGGTGGGTCTCCAATGGTGGCCCACAGTGTCACGAAACCATCCGGAGTTACTCTTTCGCCGGAGAAGCTGACTAACTCGTCGGAATGGCTCCCAGGTCTTTCTCAGTGAGTTCGAGTGCATCAAAGCATTGTCGGAATAGGATATCAACAGAGCTTCCTTGGTCTATAAAGACTCGTCGAATTGTTGCGTCAGTGACATCCATGGAGATCACTAGGGGAGGATTCAGGGTATCGGTTGTTCTTCCGATTTCTTCCGAGGAGAAAGTGATTTCAGGAGGTGGTTTATCATGCAATGTTCTAGGCATGACTTCCACGGCAAGGCATGACTGTTTGCTCCTTTTGGCCACTTTCCGAGATGGTGGGTTACCTTCATCCGGAAGCCCTCCCGAAATCATCTTGATTTCCCTTCTAACCACTCCGTCTTTGGGCTCATCTTTTCTTTCAGTGGACCTTTCCGGGCTGTCTGCCCTTTGCCTTGTCCTTCTATCGTCTCTTCGGTCATTGCTCCTTCCAGTGCACTCACGGAACTTTCCCTTCTTCAAACCTTTCTCGACAAACTCGAGGAGGTCACGTCAATCCTCTGTGTCATGACCGTTTTGCTTATGATACTTGCAGTAAGCATTCCGGTCTCCTCTGTGATTATTCTTGATTGCTCGCGGTGCGGGGATTCTTTCCACTTGTGATACTTCATGAAGGAAGGTTGTAAGCGAGACGTTCAGTGGATTGTAGTAGGATCTGCCGGAGTGCTGTTCTCGCCTGCTGTGGTCTTCTCACGGCAGATCCTTCCGACTAGCTTCTTTTTTGTCGCGGTCAGTTTTTACTGCCGTCTGTCCTTCTTCTTGCTGTAGGTAATCATGAGATCTTTCTTGAATCTCCTCCATAGTTTTGGGTGGCCTCTTGGTAAGGCTTTTGAGGAATGGGGTATCCTCTCTGAGGCCTTTAACCAACGCTATGAGGGTTGCTTGACATTCGAGCCCTTCGATCTGAGTGCATTCAGAGTTAAAGTGTTCCAAATAGTCTCGTAGGGACTCTTCCAGCTTCTGCACGATCGAGTAAAGGTTCAGGCAGGTCTTTGGGAGCCTTCTCCGAGTGGTGAAGTTTTTCAGAAAACCTCCAAACAGGTCGGAGAAGCTCTTAATGCTTCCGGGTGCTAAAGAGTTGAACCATGTCAGCACGTCATTTTTAAAGGTCACAGAAAAAGCTTTGCACTTTGTAGCATCCGAGGCGTTCAGGAGCACCATCCTGTTGTCAAAGGCATCTAGGTGATGCTTTGGATCACTGCTTCCATCGTATGGCTCCATATCCATCGAGTATTTGAATTTCTTAGGGAGCTCTTCCGAGAGGATGGCGAGTGAGAAGGGATGTTTGCTGTTCTCTTTTACAGGCGGGTTTCCAACCACAACCGACGGTTTCCACGTACGGGAATGTGAATCAGCCACCCCTTCGTCCTCGTCCACGTACGATTGCCTATTCTGGAGCTTTTCCTTATACTCCTGATCACGCTTTTCAGCCTCCTCCAACAGAGCTTGCTGCCTCGCGGCCATGGCTTCTGCCCGTTTCATTGCCTCGGAGGCGATCTCCGCCTCGCGAGTCTATCTCTCAAGGAGTTCTCTCAGGGCAGCTTCCATCTGTTGGATGTGCTGGTTCGGGGGGATTACTCCATTTTCCGGGGTAAACTGGGGGATGCTTTCATCAGCACCCTCGTTGTTGAGTTGAGCGTCCACCATCTTTAGCTCGGAAGTTCAGTTTTTGTCTCACAACTCGATTCTAAAGTCTAGTCCCCACAGACGGCGCCAATGTTAAGCACGGATGTACCGAACAATGATCCAATGGACCTTAGTCGTGAGAGGAAGTAGACAGTGAGAATGAGAGAGAGAAAGTGTTCCTTCCGAGGGGAAGCACTCGGAAGAGTCCGAGGGCTAGATCCAAAGAAGGTGATTGATATGATGAGAGAATAGCACTAGAATCCCAGAATTAGGATTATGAGTATTCTAGGACTACTATGGGAGATTAGGGTTTAGAGAATGCGTACCTTGAGGGGGTGTTGCCCCCTGCTTATATAGTAGCGGGTGGTTAAGATTCGGATGAGATCTCTTCATGATCCCATCGAATCTTTCCTCTTTTAGTTTGATCTTCAACCTTTTAGCTTGATCCTTGACTTATGGACCAAGTAAGTTGATTGTTTGACTTAATGGATTGGACCTCATTGGGCCGGTTCGTAACACCCTTAATCAATAATTGAAGAAAAGAAACATGGCAAACTTCCACTGAACCAAGAAAAAGAGGATGCAACATATAGAGGCCACCACCGAAATGGGC
This sequence comes from Stylosanthes scabra, assembly GCA_036250425.1. Classification (NCBI taxonomy): domain Eukaryota; kingdom Viridiplantae; phylum Streptophyta; class Magnoliopsida; order Fabales; family Fabaceae; genus Stylosanthes; species Stylosanthes scabra. The sequence continues at coordinate 4,623 of JASCZI010152366.1, read as the reverse complement.
TATAATTAGGATATTTGAATATTATTAATTTCGAAAGTTTCTAATTAAAAAAGATATTCATCCTTAATAGTTGATAACATTTTACATCATACAAAAAAGATATTCTTAACTTACGATTTGATATTTATTCAATAAGCTCTTGCATCATCATTACTCTAGAAAAGAGTAATCCAGATCCTTAAGTAATGAAAAAAAATTAAATAATCAAATAAAAAAATTCTATCATTTTCTACATTTAATAGCTCAACAAAATTCAGTAATCAAATGGGGAGTAAAAGTATTCTCAGCTTCCATTTACTTTAGGCATCAGTGAAAAGTTCAGGAGGCTAATTACTAATATCTGAGAGGGAACCCTCTTGTACATCACGAATTATCTGAGACATACCCCCTTCAAAATCAATATTGGTGATTTCTAAAGTTGGGGCGGCAGCTGGCTCAAAAGAGAACTACTATCTTTCACTCAAGTTGTAATCATTTTATCTAATCTAATCAACAATCAAACCATTTGAGACGGTCAGTGTAGCATGGTTCATTATAGCGAATATAGAATGATTAGTTTCATACTTTACCATTTTATTTATCTAATAATTATAAGTCTCATTCCTTGCATAAAAAAGAAATCAAAACGAAGTGTTTATAATAAAAATTTAAATTATGTGAACAAGCAATGTCTCAAAAGCATGTTTGCTTAAGATATAATATAGCATGCATATGTCGTTATCAGGGATTCACCTAACTAGAGCCCCCTTGCTCTAGTCTTTTCCCCATGTTGTTAACTTCTACTATAAAAAAAACTCCTCCAAAATTTTATAACTTCATCCCTTCTTTTTGGTGAACATAACTTCATCCCTTTTTTTCCCTTTAACCTTCTCTTTGAAAACTCTCTCCAAACAAATGGATGTTATTACTCATAACCAACCACTCTTGCCAACAATTCCAGATGAGCTGCTACTTAATATTTTTGCACAAAGTGGTGGCAAAACTGTTGGCAAAGACAGAACACTATCAAAATTCTGAATTGCAGAACTCCTATCCGATGATTGGGTATCCTTGCATCTCAAACATGCCAAAAATAGAGCAACTTCATCATTTTCTCATTTGTTCATTTGTACACTGCCCTTTCCCGCCAAAAATATTGAATGGCTTATCAGCTATATCTTTCTAAATTCATTTTTTGTACTCAGTTTTTTCAATTCTTTTCAAAGAGACTATAGCATATGATTAATGTACAAGAATTTTGTTTTCTTCATGAAATTGATGTGGTAATATCAAGTGGAAAAATAGGGCTTGGGGGCTTGGAGTATAAATTTTGAAGGTAGTGTAATAGTGTTTGGTTTAAGGTTATCGGACTTAGGGTCAAGTATTTTGATTTTTTTTTCATTGATGTAAATGGATACAATATTTGTGGTACCTGTGTTTCACGTGGGAGAGAACTTTGTGAGGAATGAGGATGTTGAACTTGTGTACGTTGGTGGTAAGGTGGAAAAGTTTGATAAGATGGATATTGACTTAGTGAACTTTGAGGATTTAATTAAGATGTTGGAGGGCTTGTGTTCAAAACCTACAATGCCTGTATTGGTTTGATTTTACTCAAGATGATCTTGAGTTTGGATTACATAAGTTAAAAGGAGATGTTTAGATAAATGAAATGCTTGACCTAAGTGTTGAGAAATTTGGAGCTGATAGATGAGTTTATATATATGTTGTGCACGGTGTGAATGAGCCTGTTTTAGCCACTCATGCAGGGGAGCCAAAAGTTAAAACAATATCGATTGATGATGATGGTGGATACGAAAGTGTTGAGGATGAGCTCTATAAGTCACCGCCAGGTGGTTATAACTTATAAGGATGACACCGATAGTGAGGTTAATGGAAGCTCTGGAGGGAAACCGAGTGTCAAGGGTAAGAAGCATAACTACATTGCCAAATCCTTGTTACTATTTTAGGAGAGATTGACTCATAGTGTTATTATTACAGGTGCCTTTGGTTGAACCAAATATGACTAACTCCGCAAAGAGATTTAGGCCAAAGTAGCCAATTCGTAGGCATGTATCAAAGAAAAATGTCTCATCATCACAAGAAGCTATCTCCACGAGTCTGTTCGGCTGTTCCACAAGCACCACAACAAGTCCTTGCAAGTCCAGCCGCTATGCCATCCAAGGAGACTATGGCTACAGTAGGACCACAGTAGCTCAGAGAATTTAGTAATTCATGCTAACTCATGGCCTCAACAAGAAGAATTAGTTCAGCATGCTCATAGGAGCCTTTTTTTTGGATTGCTAAACTTTTAGTGTGATTGGCAAACAATTAGCCTCATTTTGTATATATGTGGATGGCAACCAGTTAGCCTATCTTTGTATGTCTGTGTGTTTGGCAAACTAGGGTTGGTTTAGTTTGTGTTTTCATTTTGAATGTTTTATGTTTTTGGATTTTGTGAAAAAAAAAAAAGAGTGAAAATCGGCTAATTTACTAAACTACCACAATTTGAAAAACTTGTTCCATAAATATCATCCTTTTGAAACTATTGACCTAGTTGCCACCTTTTGCCACGGTGGCAGCTCACTAAATGTTTTTGTAGGACTGACTAGGAGGGCGCGTTCACGGGAGGCAAAGGTGCTAAAGAGTTTCGCACTACGTGTGCAGGAGGCGCCAAATGGGATAGCATCTTCGGCTATGGACCCATTTTCGCGAAGGCACCTCGTGTACAAAAATCGCCAATGGCAAAGGCGCCTTTAGGTGTTGTGTAATTGTTCATTTCAGATTCATCAATAATTTATTTTCTCTGAAGTCTACTTTCTTTTCTCCTCCTTCATTTACGTACTTTCTCCCTGTTTTTTCACTTTCTTCAACCACAAGCTTATTCACCAGCTCCAACGATGATACTATTGACGATGCTAAAGTGTGTGGCAAATATATTGAACCGGTTAAAACTAGCCATACTTATGGTGTTGGTGCAAGTTATATTTACTGCCGTAAATATATTCTATAAGCTTGCGATCAACGATGGGATAAGCGTTAAAGTTCTTACCATTTATTGTCTCGCATTTACTGTCGTGATTAGTGCATCATACTCCTAAAGTATTGTACTCCTAGAGTTCCAGGGACGGATCTATTAACAAATGTGTGGGGCAATTACCGCATTAAGATTTAGCAAAACATTAATAAATAAATATAGAATATATACTTCCCTGTTAGAAAACATAGTTGCTCCTACTTTAAGAAATTCTATTTATAAGTGAGAAAAATTTATGTTATTATATAATGATAAATGTTCTTTTATGATATAAGTTTAATTTATTGAGATTAAAAAATCAAATATACTAAAATGAAAAAGCAAACAAATAAATAATAATATTAATAATAATCTAATTAGATAATTACCTAAAGTTAAGACTAACTTCTCAAATCATAAATAAATAATTGAGAATATATATATATATATATATATATCATTAATTTATTTTTACTGTTTTATTAATTTAGTTTTGGTAAAAAATATAATCTCTGCTTTAACAAAAAAAAAAAATTTTGTTTAGGTTATCCGATTTCAATGAAAAATCAAAGTGGGTTCATTAAATTATACTCTTTATTGGTTCTTTAACTATTAAGCTATATTTCTTTTTATGCATTATATAAAAAATAATTAATAAAAATGTGATTTGATTAACAAAGGTTGTCTAACATGTTGCTAGTATTAATATCCTTTTGTGTTAATCAAATTATTATAAATTTAACTAATATATGTTATATTATTTTTATGTATTATTTTTTCTCCACAATCAAAATTTTCTAGATCTGTCACCACAGAGTACTGTACTCTTAGAATACACAATAAGGATATATTAGTATATATCGTAGCAGAGGGAAACATCTGAAGTCGCTTTTTTTATTGGCGATTTTTGTACACTATGTGCCTTCCCAAAAATGGTTTCATAGCTGAAGACGCTATCCCGTTTGACTCCTCTGCACAGATAGCGTGAAACTCTTTAGCATCTTTCGTGAAGAGGGCGCCTCCCGTAAACGCGCCTCCTAGTCAGCCCTGCAAAAAAATTAGTTAGTTGCCACCGTGGCAAACAGTGGCAGCTGGATCAATAGCTTTAAAAAAGTGTCATTTAGGAAATAAGTTTTTCAAATGGTGGCATTTGGATAAATTAGCCATGAAAACAATAGAAAAATAACATTTTATTGTTTTCATTATTTTCTCTTTTTCCTTAATAAAATTCAAAAATAGAAAATATTGAAGAAAAAAAAATAGAAAATAAAAATGCAAACCAAACGGCATCCTTATTTTGGTAGCTTCTAATCCCATGCTAGCCAAAACACTTTATGATTATATTTTGGGTTATTATATAGACCATATTCAGCGGAAGTCATATTTGTGAACTTCATGGGAGTAGCCTTGTTGACATGAAATTTAATTTTTCGGATATTATTGTTTTAAATGCATGCATTTTGCATATTACGTGCACTCAAAATACAAGAGAAACTATTTTTTTTATTATAGAACAAATTTTTATTTCCTCAATTTTGACTTCTCATCAGTGATATCCGCAAAGGAGGTACAATCCTTTATATATATATATATATATATATATATATATATATATATATATATATATATAT
>JASCZI010152360.1:0-16776 GCA_036250425.1 Stylosanthes scabra | reverse complement strand
TGTTCTCAATAATTTTGTTGATGTCATGAAGACAACTAAAGCGAATTGCTATCCAAAATTCATGACCTTCTTCTTAGATTGTGTCTTTAATTATGTCCAAAATTCTATTGGGATGTGTCTTTAATCATGTTAGAAGGGTAACTAATAACACTCGAATTGATTAACTAGGTGGGAAGCTCAACGTAGTGCGGACTACATAGAGTGGATAGAACTTCTTCATGTGCTTCATAATGATCTCCTCCAATCGTTCTCTTTTAACTTTTAGGCTGCTGTTTCTTTTTCAAGTCAACAAAAAAATATATATTTAAGTAAGGAAAATAATTTGGAGTCCTAATTTATTGGCTTAATTATTCTCCTAATTTCTAAATAAAAGAAGTTTTATATTTTTAAAGTTTTTATAAAAAATATTTATATTTAAATTTTTTTACCTTTTTAAATATTAGGAGGATAATTAAGCTTATAAATTAGGAGTCTTTATCTCTACTAAGTAAGTAATAAGAGGACAAAATCCCTCCTTACTCAAATAACCCCACAAAAGAAGGGAAAAATACAAGGGGAAGAACTCCTTATTGATATTCCAGTAAATCACTAAATAAATATAATTTTCATTGTAATTTTAAATCATAAATGTTAAAGTGTAAATTTCTGAATTAACTGTTAGTTAATATTTCATCTTTCCTCATTAATGTTGCATTGCTTTTTTTCTTTATTGTTGTTTTTTAGTCAGCGAATAATTTCTCTAATTGTGATTCAAAAATGTTTGGTAACCAACAAGTTTTCAGAAAAAAAAAAAAACCAATATTTTCCTTTTTTAACTTCATTAATATCAAATTACGTTTTTCATTTTCCAATCCACACGCGCGTTAGTTTATGCTCAATATAGCAATCAATGTCATATCCGCCTCTCCATTATTTTATATTCTTTTATACCATTTATTGCCATTTTTTATCTTTTTCCTTTCAATGAAGCAATCCTTAATGTATATTATTACCGTTATAAGTCTTATATAATATTATTTTTTATTTTATTAATCATAGTTCCAGATATAAAATTTAGTTAATTTTTTAATTTTATAACAATTTATTATTGGAAAAAATTGATAGTGATAAATAGTTATAATTTTTTTTATTTATCTTTGTCTTTCTACTTGTTAATTGCTATTAAATTAAATGTATAAAATTATCAAATGTTACAAAAAATATAATTAAGAATGTTATTTATATGAAATTATAAATGTTAAACATAATAATTTTATTTTATAACTATCTATCATTACTCTTGTAATTAGAGATGTATGTGAATTCATTAAAAAATTAATAAAATATTTATATTTGAAAATAAATAACATCCATAATTCGATATATATAACATCCATAATTATATTAATATAACATCTATAATTTTATATAAATATATAATATCAAAATATTAAATAATAACATCCAAATTTTATTTTTTTATTATTTTTCATTTTACATATTACAAAGTACAAAGTAATCTTTTATTTTTTTATTTGAATAGTAGCACTTATTTTAATTTTCATAATATTATATAACATTTTAATTATACACTAGAGTAATATAACCAATTTTTGTTTAATTAAAATATATGTTATAAACTTATAATAAATAAGTTCATATATTATTTTATAATTTATGTAATTTAATGCTGTTATGAGAGAAATAACTAATATTATTTTTTATAATTTAATGATGGAATCTCTGCTATGTAAGGAAATAAATAATATCACCTCATGCAATTTAATGATGAAAGTTGTTTTAAAAAATTTAATTTGGGATGTGATGTACACGCTCTTAAATATGAGAGTGTTATTAATTTTCATTGTTATAATGCTATTGTTTACGTAGCACTACTGTTTTGATTTTATTTGTTTGAAATATATATCCTAGAAAATTTATTTTTTATTTCCACATCCAGAAGAAAGTCAGCAATATTAATTAATTCCGCTAATTCCTCACGTCAATATTTATTACAACTTATTATTATTATTAAAATATCCCACACAATATATATGGTTATGAATTTATGATTAAAGTGGCTACGGAGTATAAAATATAGTTAAAATTAAAATTACATTTTTTTATTATTTGTCTACACTTTTTAATAGATTTTTTAATAAAATATTAAAAATCCAATATTCACTAATATAAATGCACTCAAGAAAATTTGTTTTTCTTCTTTATACTTATTTTGTTGTCTCTGCAATCAAAATAGTTATAAATTTGTGTCTGGTTTATTCATGAGATAAATAATGGATATTTTTTAAATAAATAAAAATATATCAAATTTTCAAAATAGGCGCGCCCAAAAATTTACAAAAAAAGTTTTCCTACTTATTTCGGGTTCTGCAAATTCGAAATTCATTATACACGTATCTCGGGCTTGCAGAGCCCGGAATACGCTCAAAAATAATTTTTATATATATCTCGGGTGTGCAGAGTCCGAGATACGAATACCGGAACTGCAGAGCCCGAGATAAGCTCGGCGCCTATATAAAGGCAGGCAGACCCGAAATTTCTCACTTTTTCTCTCATTCCTTCTTCATATTTTTCATTCTAGGCCCCCATAAGTTGTTTCTAGGGTTTTGTGGTATGTGACTCCCCGGGGACACTCTAGAAGACCCGTACGAGGAGAACCTAAGCCCGAACCAGCTTAGGAAGTTGGACTCGATGTAGAGGATTTGCAGCTACTAGATTGGGATTGGCACATCACCGGAGCAATGGTTAATTTTTCTTTCTTATCCAAAAAAAATTAGAATTGCCTAATGTAAAAGGATGTTAGTTTAGATGTGCATTTTCAGTATGTATTAGGTTGCAATTAATGTTTGTATTTGAAATTATATTTTTATTATATGTTATTGTAGTTTAATTAAAATTGATTTTTTAATTATTGTTTACAATTGTAGTGTAATTAATGTTAACTTGGGTTAATAAAAATTAGGGTTACATAATGTTAACTTAGTGCGCATTTTCTGTATGTATTAGGTTGCAATGAAGATGGTTAAGCTTCACGAGTCCCGTACCTACGGTACAGGTCAGACATCGCAAGCACATGCTCATTGCTATCAACACAGAAAATCTGGAACTTGAATTGATTCGGAGGGAAGATTTTAAAAAGATGGTAAGCAACCCGTCTTACTAACATCGTGCCGACAGCCCTCATGTTGCGTAAAATAACATACTTCGGCTCCTCCAACGTAATAACGGGATGCATCTGGAACACTATCAGAGTAGGAGATCGAAACCAAATGTCATCCATATCGCGACCCATCTTCTCATTCGGATAGAGAGTAACAACCATGAAATCACTAATGTGCATAGTGTTTTTTTTTTTGGGATGACGTATTGGTGGTATAGGATAGAATGAATGGTGTGTGGCTAAGAAAACAAGGGGTCCTTTTTTATAGGCGAACTATTGGGCTATCTCGGGCTCTGCAGTCCCGGGATTCATATCTCGGACTCTACAAACCCGAGATACATATAAAAAAACATTTGGGTGTGTTCCGGGCTCTGCAAGCCCGAGATACGTGTATAATGCCTTCCGAATTTGTAGAGTCCGAAATAAGTAAGGATGACCTGAAATTTTAAATTTTTGGAGCGCGCCTGTTTTGGAAATTTGATATTTTTTATTTATTTTAAAAAAATCCGATAGATAAGAGGTTTTGATTCGATGAGAATAAGATATGTGCACATCAAATCAAATTCAATATATAAGTTATGGCACAACCAGAGATCTAGATTTGCATCCTCATTTTGTTCTGTAGCGTTTTTATGGAGTCTTTTTTCATTATGAGATTGTTTTCTCACATAAGAGAACTAGCTAGGTGCCTTGAAGACAAGAATGTGGTTATAGTAGATAATGCGAACTCTCATTGTGGATATAGTTGTTGCTACTACAAACTATAAACTGCTATCCTTGCCTGCAAATTGCTATCCATTTTTTTAACAATTATACTCCCTTAGGCTGATAAATAATATATTAAGATGGTAGCTGAGTATGATTGTTATAAAATGGAGTCCTCCTCCATGTGATCTCTTGGAGTGTTACAATGCAATAGAGAAATGCTACTAGTGAAAAAAAAAATTGATAGTCTTCTTGTTATAATTTTCTCTCGTGCCCTATTAGGGTTTTTTCTCATACTCTAGTGTTCTGCTAGAGTTTTTTTTTGTACCCTATTAGGGTTTTCTCTTGTACTCTAGTGTTCTGCTAGAGTTTTTTTTTGTACCCTATTAGGGTTTTCTCTTGTACTCTAGTGTTCTGCTAGAGTTTTCTTTTGTGTCCTATTAGGGTTTTTTATTTTGTACCTTAATAAGATTCTTCTGGTGTTCGGTTAAAATTTTCTCTTGTTCATTTGGAATACTCAGAAGATATTAAAGAAAGAGTGAAGATTTGTGTTGAATAAGCTTAATTATTAGAAGACTCTTTGCTGTTGCATCCTAAACAATGGAAGCAGATTTCAAGATAATCTGGTGTTCAAAATGACATAAGAGTATTTTGCAAGAAGTGTTAGGGTTTGGAGAGACCCCTGACCTTCCATAAAGTGAAAGGGATCTGCATATCCTACTCTCTCGAGAATGGTTTTATCTATGAAACCAACAATCAATCTCGAATATGGTGGAATTTAAATTGAGATCCTGTGGTTTCTACATAATCTTAAGAGTATTATGATCTACGGAAAAAATGTCCACGACTGTTTCCTAGCGCCAACATATCTTCGAAGCCGCATCTTCTCCAAATGATTTTTCCCTCCGTCATTGAGATCAACCTTGAGTTTCAAGGATAACACATTTCTTTGTTTTCTTTTAATATCTTCCTCTCTAAGTTTATTTGATATTTACATCTTTAATTTATGTGGAGATCCCACTTTTTTTTGCTTTTGGTTGTCCAAGTCGAAACCAACTCATATTTATTCATTTTTTCTATTCAGTGAAATAAAATACAACTGCTTTGATTAAAAGAAAAAATAGAGAAATGCTACTAAGGTGAATCCAATTGGGTGGAAGTGGACAGGCCACCATCACTGCCACCAATATTGTCAATTTGGACATATATTTTGAGGGAAAATTATTAAATAACCATTAATTTTGATTTATTTTTATTATCATTTTTAGCTATTAACTCTCAAAATTTTTAACTTATAGTTTAATAGTATACCTTAACCAATATTTTTTCCATATTGATGGCTAAATAAAAATAAATTAAAATTGATAATTATATAAAATTTATCTGTTTCAATGATTTGATAGGCTAAAATTCACTTATAAACACGAACATACTTCGAACATACATCATGTGCACATGATTGTCACTTACCATCCAAAAAACCTTAAATCAATTATCAGTTTAGTATGTAACACTGAGAGGAACTTATTGACAATATTTCTAATTTCTTTCGCACGGAGTGATTCCATATTAATCAATAGTCAAGTTCTTCGCTGAGAAAAGTATCAACACGGTGAGTATGAAACAATACCAGGTTAGGCATTCGAAGAAAACCTCTTCCCCATCTTCCCTCATAGATGCATTAAGGTAACCACTAGCGCATTTTGAAAGAATAATGTCATAAGGAAATGGGAAAACAAATGAGAGATTGGCATTAGTTAAAGAGTGAATGCGCTTGCGCTTGCATTGAAAATAAGATACATGTTTAAGATTTAGTTTATAAAGGAAAAAAAACATAAATGTTTGATAGCGCATTTATCCTTAATCATTGATAATTTTATTTTCAACCTTTTTAATTTGTCAATAATTAGAGGTAAAATTGAAATCAATCAAAAATATTAAAGTTAAAAATTGAATCAAATTAAACGTTAGGAGTATGTTTAAAACTTTTCGCAAACGTTAAGCACATAAATCATATTTTATCCTTGATTTTTTAACAAAAATAATGGAAAGAAAAATATATTTTTTAATAATTATTTATAAGAACACTATACTATATACAATAAGAAAATTATTTAAAAATAAACAAATAAATAATATGCTAACATGTATATATAAGTTTTGCGTTGCAATTTATTATTTGTTTATTTAATTTATCGTAACGAAAAGAAGTCCATTTCCTAATTTGAATAAATAATAAAAAAATAAACCAATTTAAAAAACGTTATTAAACAATAAAGTAATTTGACCTCGATTTTAATGATATGTCTTAAAGTAACTAAAATGCTATGACCACATTAATTACATTAATTATCATATATAATTCTCCATATATATAACTATTAGTTTCTCACTTTTTTCCTGCCTTCTCTCTCTCTCTCTCACACACACACTCTACGTCTATGTCCCTTGCAGCCTTTTCAGAGTCTTGTCTTCTTTTTCCTCCTCCTTCCCCTTCTTCTTCTTCTTCTTCTTCTTCAACCATTCCAATACTCTCTGTCTCTGTTCAGCCACACACAAACACACCGCTTCACTCTCTCATACACCCTTATCCCATTCTCTATTCAACCCACTAGGAAAATGATGCAATTTTCGTCAACCTCTTCCAAAGCTTAAAACTTTTGTTTCTTTTCTCAAATGGGGTTGAACGCAATTGTCACCTAATCTTAGTTTCTTACCTCTTTGACCCCCCATTTTACTCATGTTCTTTTGTCTCTGTGCGCATATTATAAATATATATATATTATGTATTTTATATTTTATATATGGACATAAGGACATTTCTTGTTATACACAAACCCCAAAGTCCCAGAATTTGAGGCATTATATATATATATATATATATATAATATTTTTTTTTCTTACCTTCTGAGGAAAAAAAGGAATAACATTGTTGTATTTTTTTTTTCTTTTGTTTTGCTTCTGGGTCAGAAAAATGTCAACTTTGCAGATGTCCCATGTTGTTGATTTAGAGCAGGGAAATCAGGATGATGTTGTTGTTGTTGTTGTTGGGGGTGGTGGTGGGAATGATGATGATGATTCTAGCGTGTGTTTCTCTGATGCAGAAGACGGTGGTTCATGCCACTCTCATTTCTATTCAACACATGGTGATGGTGGCTCAGCCTTTGATGATTGCAGCTTCTCATGTGTCTCTGATCCTGAAGCTGCTGCTGTTGTTCATTCTTCTGGGAGGGCTTCTTCTGCCTCTGATTGCTCTGTGGACCTGGGAAATGCAACTGGGGTTCCTGAAATCAAACTGCATTTGAATAACAACAACATCAAAGTGGAGAGGGATTGTAGAATTTGTCACATGGGTTTGGAGAGTGATAGTTCTGAGTCTGGTGTTCCAATTGAATTGGGTTGTGCTTGTAAAGATGATCTTGCTGCTGCTCACAAAATCTGTGCTGAGACATGGTTCAAGATTAAGGGGAATTTGTGAGTATACAAAATCCCATCTCTGCTTCATTTTTGTTTTTAAATTGCAAATTTTAGTTTTTTATGGGTTTTTAATGCTGAATTTGAATGAAAATGTGGACTTATTTTTGTTTATGATTCATGAAATTGAGAATTGAATTGCTTGGTACTGCTCTATATGTATACTTGTTCTGTGTATTGGTGTTGAGTCTGACAAATATTCTCATTACTTACACCTGTGGTTTCCTTCTTGAAGGGAATTTTATTTTTCCAAAAGAAATTATAGAGGAGAGAGTAGTTATAGTATTTGGATGTAGGATTGTTTAATTGAGTGATGAGTGTAAAGCTGATGATGATGATGACAAAAGTGCTTGGAAGCATATATTTTAGAATGTTTTAAAGACACAAAATTGGCAAGGAAACTATGTCTCTCTATGATTTCTTCAACAAAGGGAAAAGTTGTTTAGAGGAAGATTAAGATATGTTAAAGAATGTGATGAAAAAGAGAAATGGCATACATTAAAGGAGCATAACCCTGTCCCACACTAATTAAGCTGACATGTCTAAAGCACCACTGGGATTTTTTTCTTGTCCCTTTTCTGAAATTTAGGAATCTCCATATTCTTTCTTATTGTTTTTAATCTCTTTCAAAGTGGAGATTTGACCCTTGTGCCTTGTGGCCTCATATTCCTGTATCTAAATATCTTAGTTTGATGCTTGTTGATTAATGATGTGCCACCTTAGAATATTTTAATCAATAAACCACTGGTCCTAATTATTTGATCATTTAAGATGGTTGATAACAATCAACTTTTTGTATTGCATAATTGCTGTGACTTGTGAGCACTACTGCATTATCAGTAAAAATTGACAAGATCCTTGTTCCAATCTTATGAGGTAAAAGATTCCATGTTGTTTTACTTGCAGATAATATATTAATATGGCAGTTGAGAACCTTTTTCCTCAGTGCCACAGTTGCTAATCCTTGATTTTAATCATAGTTCTCAAATTCTAAATCAAAGGTTTTGAGTTTAAGTTTTCAGTGCTTTTCATGACTGCATGGTAGGCCATACTTTATCTATGGATTGGTGGTTTTCAATGCCTTAATTGTCAAATTGGAAAGCAATTTGTGTAAGAAAAGATCTATTTTCATATCTAATTCAGACGCAAATCCATCCAAGTGCAATTTTTTCATGGCTAATTTAAAATCCATTAATGGAGCAGAATTTGAATCTATTCCATTTCAGAATCATTTTCAATAAATATATTTGATGCCTTATTTTGTGGCACATAATTCATGATACTATCTTCTTTTCCTTGGTTTTGGGGGGGTTTTTTAAATATGCAACATGGTTTGTGAAGAAAGTTCTTAGTTTGTTAAAGGTAATTTATTCTCTTGTATACATAAGATGATGCAAGATGAGGTAACTAGTGTTAATAAACCATGTTACTATAAAATTGAGAATTATTCCAATTAGTTATCATATCTTTCTGTCATGAATACTTAGTATAGGAAGTTATGATGATCAACTTTGTTAGATTTTGATCAACTTCTTTTATTGCAGAGTATGAAGAAGTTTGAGAGCTTTAAATAGTTTCCAGGGTTTTGTTTTGATGCTTTTAAGTTCAAGCATACTAACCCTATTACCTTCTTTTTCTCTTCCCTATCTTTTTCTATCATTTAGACATAACTTGTTATCTGCTATTCATGAGCAATTAGTTTCAACTTCTGGAAAAAAGTTATTTTACAACTCAAATCCACCTTATAATTGAAACAACTGAATACAGATTTTTCTAGTGACATTCGGATTATCAGAAGCGTAGCTCTTTAAATTGCATCACTGTTACTGTAATCTGGTTGGGGCATGAGCAGTAATTGCAGTGATAATAGTGGTTTTTCCTTAGTGGATTTTTCATTTCATTTTAAAATTTGTGTGTCTTTTCTAATTATTTGTGTTTTGTTTGAGTAGGATCTGCGAAATTTGTCATTCTGTTGCAAGGAATGTTAATGGAGCACTTGACCATTCAAGTGACAGTAACAATACCGCCACAATAGCCGCACTTTCGTCACATGCTACTCCAGCAGAAGCCCGAAGATTTTGGCACGGCCATCGCTTCCTGAACTTTCTCCTTGCTTGTATGGTTTTCGCATTCGTCATATCATGGCTTTTCCATTTCAATGTGCCGTCGTCGTAGATACCGGAGGCAGTTTACATTCATGGTTCATTGTAAATTCATAAAGCTGATTAGGGAATAATTTAGCACCCAAGTGGAAAATGTAAAAGGGATGAGAAGTGAAGAATACTCTGTTGTGCATTCTTCTTAAATTAGTGAGAGCCTTATTTTCAGAATCAATCTAATTTCTGGACAAAGTACTAGACTGTTTATTCAAATGTACATTATATAAATTTAATTGGTTCTCTTTTGAGTGCTTGGTTATAAATGATATTGGTGAAAGCTACTTTGTGGTTGTTACAGATTATTTTGGTGGTTTTCTTTTTTTTTCTTTTTTTTTTGTATAAAAGAGGCCCTAAGGCCAAGACGCGAAACTAAACAGAACGGTGGATAATAGTCCCACTGGACTTAACTCTGAAGGGGATGTCAGAGTTTGAATGAATTAATTCATTCCTAAATTTCCAAATGCTCCAGGCCGAAATCATGAAAACATCCTGCCAACAATTTAGATTATTGGTTCCCAAATCTCTACTGAGGTTCTCATCAATCCATTCCATGATGTTTCTTTGAAAAAAATTGGAAAGTTCACTCGGCCTAACTAAAGTAGACCAAATTTGGGAAGCGTTTTGGCAATCTCTAATAGCATGTATTGGGGTTTCAACAGCAATCCCACACACTCTGCAGTAGGGATTTTGGTTTCTATTCCACAACGCAGTTCGAGAATCTGTTAGGATGCTATTGTGGGCTAATTGCCAGATAAACACCTTTATTCTCTGAATACCCTTCCACTTCCAAATCTTCTTCCATAACCGATGATTGCTAGCCAAGTTGGGGGCCAGCAGCTGATAAGTATGCTTTATGGTGAACTCGCCACTTGGGTTTGGCTTCCAGTAGAAGGAGTCTTCTCCATCCATGAGGTTGGGGGGGTCAATATCAGCTATAGTTTTCTTTAACATCAGATATGCGCTTCCAGGTTAACTTCAAGGAACAAGGACTAAACTAGTGTCTTTGTGAGCCTTTAGGCTACACTTGTACACAATATCTAAGACAATATGGAGGGATAACTTAATAAAATGGAACTGACATAATCACAGAAAAATATTAATGACAAACAAGATGACAACTACAAATTCTTATCCTATTAGGTGGGATCGACTATATGAATCAAATAGCGTTGTTGAACTCTACATGTATTATGTCTATAGTGAGACTATTTACACGTAGATCTCTTTTGACTACTTCGTATATGGTTTTTTAAAGTCTTTCTGTAATTTGTATTTCGTCCACCCTCCTAATTAGGTGCTTTGCTAATCTTGTCCCTACATGTCCAAACCACCTGAAACGATGTTTTATCATCTTTTTAACAATGCGTTACTCCAACTCTTTTTTATGTTTTCATTTCTTATTTTGTCCATTCGTGTATACATGCTCATTCATCTCAACATTTTTATTACTGAATAAATCTATGTGTACTATTGTACATACCTACACACCATTTAGCAACACAGAAAAATGTAAACATTAGTACAGAAATTTATATTTTTCCGTATTAATAAATGGTATGTACAGATGTTTACAATGGTACATTTAGTATTACCTATTATTACTATCATAGTTAACTTATGTTCATACTACTAACTACCTCATTGTTGTCCAACACTCTACATTCATTGTTGTCCAACACTCTACATTATGTAACATAGATGATCTAATAACAATGCAATAAATAAACTTTTAAGTTTTAAATGTAAATTTTTTGTCACAAATAGAATCAGTTAACTAATAAGTAGCAAACAAATTTTGTAATTTCTTTTGAGAATATTTGAATAAATATTTAGAAGCTGCATGCAGAAAAATCTAAACAAAATTAAATCATTAGGTATTTTTTCATTTTCTTAAAAAATTTATCACTTAAAATTAAAAACAATATACTTAGTGCAAAATCACCGACGGATAAAAAAGTTGTTTTTTTAATCATGCTTGTAAAATCTGAATAAAATTTTATTTTTTCAGATTTTTAAGAATATATATTATTTAATTATTTTTATTATATTTTTAAATTTTTCTAAAACTTATAAATTATTTGTTATTTGTATCTTTTGAACTATTTTTGTCAACAATAAATCTAAGTGATGATGTCTTTTTAACAAGTAAGCCCAATCAAGTCGTTAAAGATCGCTTGCTCTTCCTATTTGTTTGTTCTTTTCTATGTTCTCCTCCTCTTCCTCTTTTTTGCTGGCTTTTCCAACTCCTCCTTTCTAACGTTATTGTTGTTGTTCTTTTTCTTTTTCTGAGGAAGAAAGAGAAAGATGTAATATGTGATTTCAATTTTCTAACGCAGCAAGAAGAACACAAACGCAATGGAGAAGAAAAACACAAACGCAACGGAGAAGAAGAGTGTGTGTACGCGTGTTTTTTTTTTGTGAGGATGGGTCGGATATACTTAGTTAGGTTTAATTGGAAAATAACATATAATGTTATTGAACAATACTAAGACTCATTTGGTTTTGGATGTGGAAAGAAGATACATAATTTTTTTTTGGTTAACTATCAAAATTTGAGGGAGAAAAACAAAATTATCTCTATTTGTAAGTCTTTATTTTATTATTTCAGAGACAGAATTTAAATACAATCTTACCGAGTCTCTCTTTGAGTCTTTGGAAGCTTGTATTTGGAGTAGAAATGTAGAAATATAGAGTAGTAGACAAACTTGTTTAGGAGTAAAGACAGCATAGACACTATTTTTGAGATATTAATTTTATGAATTAATCTATTTGCAATTTGCATATACCTCTTGTTTTTTTTTCTATTTTGATTTTTGTGTTGAGATATATTATTTTCATATTATATATAATTATTTTAATGCTATCGTATATTGTATTTATATATTTTATGAATTTTTCTGTACTAATATTTATATTTTTCGTATTATAAATGAGATGTATGTATGTAGCATTATCATAATATTATTGCTCCCAGCACCGATTGTCTTTTCTAGCATTTTTTGTTTCGGTGTCATGTCTTTTCTAGCATTTAAATTTGGAGAGTGTAATTTTAAATCTCGCACCGTGAAATATTTTATACAGTTATTCAATTATAATTAGCTTTTGAAAATAGTCATTGAAAAAATATAGGTAACCAATATTTTTTTAAATAATAAATTAATAAAATAAAAACATTTATAACTAGAACGTTCACAATAAAATCATAGAACATCAGAAATCTAAAGGAATTAACAATCATATAATTTTATATATTTTTAGAAAGAGAAAGTTTAGGGAGCCCATAATTTTTTAGGCAATAAGTGGCCAATAGACTTTTTTCTTATTTTCTCTCTCCTCTTTTACCACCTATTATTTCCCTAGGCTCCCTATAGGTTCCGTAATGTTACTCTTTTAGAAATAGAATATCTAAGATTTAAAGAAATATAATATTAAATTTAAGTAGTTGACTGATATTGATTGAATTTTTATTAATTATCAAATATTATCAAAATTAAATTATTTATTAAACTTATTATATAATTTGTTCCGGCAAATTCGAGAGTTTGTACTTGGACATTATCCTGTATTTATATGATGCAGACACAAGTAATGAGCCAAATTTCTTTTATAATTATGGCTAGAAAACACGTTTAAGATGAATAACATATTATATAAGAGCTTTTCTATATTGGGCTTCAGTGCTTCTCCCTTGTCCTCAGAAACTGAAATGTAGATCAACCGTTTCGATTTTCTCAAATTGTGTCTGTCTTAACTAATTGTCCTGAAATGGTAAATGCACAATGATAAATCCTTATTTAATTTTTTGCACTGATGTAAATTAGAGAAAATCCATTATTCAATTGTGTATACAATTTCTTTCAATCGGAAAAAATTCATTTAGACAGATTGCATTTAAATGAATAACGTTCATAGGCAATTGTTTTTAAGATAAATAAATTCCTTTTCCTTAAACTCAAACTTTTTCTAATTAAATTATTATTTCGCGTATAGTAAATTTATTAGTTACAATTCTGACAACTTGAACTTTTGATATGTTGTTATCGAAATCTCGAAAATTTGGGTGTCGAGCATACAAGCTACGAATTGGAGTACATATCACAGGAAATCCAAGAAATCAAAAAATCAAGAAATATTTAATCTAACATTCAAGAATTAGAATCGTCAACTGTTCTCTCGTACTAAAAATATTTTAAATAAAAACTCCATCTCCTAAACTCATAAATCGCAATAATAACCTACAATTGATAGAAGTTATGGTAAGAATATGGACTTTAAAAAGGCAAAATAATTAAAGAGTAAAAGCCCGCACGAAAAGTCTCTTCGCAAAAGATCTTGTACTCAGATATTCAACTCGTAAAACCTTTTTCTGGAAAGAAAGACATGCCGAGTTTGATGATCAAGAGCCCTTTTGATTTCAAGAAAGATGTTACAAAAAGAGTACTAACTTCTCATTAATCATTTTAATACCTAATAATTTAACTTTATGATTTTAATGGCTAAATTGTAATCGTCATTCTACCATTAAAGGGAAGGTTACAATATTGATTATAAATATACAATCTAATGGCCACAACTAAGATACATCATATGAAACGCTAGCTCATGAAAGAGTCTCTCAAGTAAGAGATAGCTCATGAAAATGGCAAACTCTCGTTAAGGAAAAACTCTCACTATTCCATAATGCACTATTCCAAATACATGCACTTATTAATAATCTCTAACTTAGTACATCTCGCGGCTCATGCTAACTTGAGCGTCGAAGTCCCAGGTACAACCCACCACCATGGAAATGACGAATTCGAAAACTTGGGAACTCAGAATAAGATGATTGTGACAACATTGTGTATCCAACCTACTTTCTACCTTTTGTTCAGGAATTCCTTAACCCCGCCACAAGCCCGCCTCGCCCTGCCTATTTCAGCGGTCTCAGATATCAACCCCGCCCCGCCTAACAGCGGGCTGGCGAGCTTGGCCATTTAAATAAAAGGGAAAAAAATCCATGAATCATGCTACCCATTTAAATAAAAAAAATCCCTAGATCTAACAAGAAGCAACAGCAACCACAATCACATCAAAAAAAAGGGGGAAAATGGGAAGAGTGGCAACAGCGAAGGGGAGCGACAGCAGGAACAATGAACGACGAAAACTACAAGGAAGGGGAAGAAAAGATGGGACGGTGGTGCAGTGAGCAACAGTGCAAGGAAGCGTCTTCTACCGACCGAGATCTTGATGGCGTCAACAGTGAGCATCTTCTACCGAGATCTTGATGGCGTCAACAGTGCTGTCAGATCTGAGATAGGGGATAGGGGAGGGGTGACGGGGAAGAGGGGATGAGGGGCTACGAGAAAGATGGGTGAGGGAGAAGGCCTATCAATTGCGTTCTTATATGTGTCTCCAAGAGATTGGAAATTTGGAAGTTGGAACTTGGAACGAGGGGTTAGGGAAATCAAGAAGGAGAGCACTTTCCAACAACAAGCCATTGAATTTTTTTTGTTTTGTTTTGGGGACTAGAGCCATTGGATGTTTGAAGATTTCTTTCATGTGGTTCAAACCTAGGAAAGCCCAAAAAACCATATCTTCCTTTGTATTAAATTTCAAACATGCAATACCTTTTGGACTTATATTTTTTTTTATTGCTTTTGCATCTTATTAGAAACAAGCTTGAACATAATTATTTAAAAAACAAAAAGAGGGCCCGCCGGGCCAGCCCGCCCCACCATAGCCCGCCAAAGCTGGCGGGTTAGGGGGTGCAGGTTAAGTGGGCTTTTTTTGTTCGGCGGTTATGAAATTCTAGCCAGGCCCGCATTTTTTGGCGGGTTAAGCGAGTCGGCCCGGCAATTTTCAGCCCGTTTGACACCCCTACTTGGAACGTCACGAACACTTCTGAACACCATTCTAATAGAGCAATTGTCCGCCTATGAACCTTGTCTACCTAATGATCCTAACCTATCGATTGACCAACCACTAAACGATTCCAACTGAAACTAACATATTGTCTATCATCCGACCCTAATTGACCAAACTGACCAACAACCAGATTCCCATCCAATCTGCTATCGACCTATCTCGACTTGCTGACCCACCTATCTCAAATAGTTGACGGACCGGCGATGCCAACTATGTTGATCAACCAACAGCTACATAGTGACTTACCTCGGCTAACCAATCGCTTTCCGACCTACCTTAGTCGCCTGCCTACTACCGAACTTGGCCAAGCAACCAATTGTAAGTCGATTGATCATTGCTAAGTATCCGTTTGATAGATCAACCAACCCAACTAGTTGATTCCGGTGATCGACCGATTGACCACAGCTAGTCTACTCTAAGTGACCACTTAGCAACCAATAGACGTATCACGTATGTACTACCTGGTCAATCATCTAATAACCACTAGCCTACAACTTGAGTCCTCGACTCGCTTAACATCAGCCTATTCTGACTAACTAATTGTTGAACTTTCCTGATAAATCTCTCGCTAGTCTACCATAATTGACCTCCAACTGATTATGCCTTGAATGACATACCCCTGACCAATTGCCAGTTGACTGATGGCTTATTACCGATAATCATTTGACCGGTTGATCCCATCACGGCATCATGTCCTAGCTAACTTTTTTTTTTTTAAACAACCTAGCTATCTGTTAAACAACTCCAAATTATGTAGGCCGATTACTATCATCGATTCTTAGACGTCCACCAACTGAAGTCAAGTGACCTGTTGGCCCATTTGGCATGCTTGTCCGCAGTCCCATGACATTTTTTAAAAAGTGACCCCTCCTTGGCCTTGTGGGTCTATTTTAAGATAAAATCGGCAATATATGTTATATTATCGTACGTTTTTTTTCTATGAAAATACTAGTATATTACTATAGTGGGGGATGCAAGAATCTGAGTGTCCACAAAATATTTACGTTTGTGTGTGGTTGTTTGTCTTTGGCACCGAATATGAATGAGTAGGTTCTCTGATTTGATTGATCTTTTTAGCATGCACTAACTTTTCCAGCTACTTGAATTAAGCAATATCACAAACTTTTTACTTCTTTAATGGCATTCTTATTAGCTGTTTGGGGGCAGTAGTGCTGGAACTTAACATCTGGAATGCTAAATTCTATCATTCTTTCTATTTATTATTGGCTACTTTAATAGCTGCCAACGTCTATTCTGCTAGACTCAAAGGCCTAATCAATCGACATGCATGCATGAACAGGGTGGCTTATCTGTCAATTATAAAAGTTTATTCTTATTTATTATATATATATATATATATATATATATATA
>JASCZI010152352.1:0-13579 GCA_036250425.1 Stylosanthes scabra | reverse complement strand
CAATATATATATATATATATATATATATATATATATATATATATATATATATATATATATATTTTTAAGAAAAAAATTAGGGAGCCAACGTATTATAATTAATAGGGAATCAACATATAATTACGGATGATAATTCATATAAATTTTAGATGATAACTTAATATTGAATATATGAGTTATAGATGATAATGCATATAAATTTTAGATGATAACTTAATTATTGACTCCCTAATAGTCTTTTAGGGTGCGTTTGGTTCTGAATGCTGGGACTGAGACTGGGAGACTGAGACTCATTATTGTGTTTGTTGGACAAAGACTGAAACTAAAATTTCAGTCTCAGTCCTTAGAATTTCAGTATTTTCAGTACCTCCAAATTGGAGGGACTGGGAGACTGGGACTGAGACTGAAACTTTAATAATATTTTTTTACTCAAATACCCTCAATCAACATTATAATTTTCAATACTAACTTTTATTTATGCTCCATCAACTTAGTTTAATCTCTATCTTCCAGTCTCTATATCTAATTAATTTTAAACCAAATATAATACACAAATCTATTTCAATTTCAGTCTCTCAGTCTCAGTCCCCCAGTCTTAGTCTCTCAGTCTCACTCTCTTTCCCAAACGCACCCTTAATGTTGATTTCGTAGCATTGTTCATTTTATAATAACTCAAATTTTTTATATTAGATTTTATTATTTTTGTGCTCAAAATTTTGATGCTAGACTTTATTATTGCGTATGGTGTGAAAGCACATGTATGCATGAATGTTTTAATACCTAATTTGACTCATAAAATTTGCTTAGCAAGTAATTTAATCATTAACCGAAATTTTGAAAATATATAAACTAAAAAAAACGAAGAGTCGTTAAAGTTTTGCTTCCCCTTGCTGTTCCGTGTCTGCGTCTTTCAAACGTTCGAGGGTTTCCTTCGCTCAGTGCTTCAGCAATTCGTTATCGGTCTTCATCTCAATGTTCAGATTCTGGTAATTCGATTTTCTTTCCTTATCTATTTCCCTTTCGTTTTTCCAAACTTCCTTCGAATTCATTCGCTATGGCATCTTTTGTAACACTCTTTCAATTCCACAAAAAACTAAAATCACAACTATAATTTTTCATATACCTAGCTTAGATTCAACGGTTTTCGAATTCCAATTGCGCGTGAACGAACGCGTAATGCGAATTTGCATCCATAATTTTTTATTTTATTGTTATTTTTTATTTATTTTTGGTTAGGGGATCGCAAGAGCAACAAGCTCAGCCCGATGGTTCTTCATCGCAATCGTGGTATCCGCCATCGGTGATGAGCACCACAAGCTCATCGAGGCCTGCCACACCTTCTGCCGCTTCCGGCGGCTACGCTTCTCCGAGGGTTCACCCTCCGTCGCATGTTCCGCCTGCCGAAGCTGCCGGAGTCATTGCCGCATTGAAAGACAAGAGGTACGACCTCTCTCTCTTGATCCGTTCAGTTTCTTGGGATTTTAATTTTCAGCTGATTATGGTGATCTTAATGGTGTTGTTGGCTCTTCGTGAATTTATCAGTGTTGACGAGTTGCGGAAGATTTTGTCCGACAAGGATACTTATCAACAGTTTCTAAATTCGCTTGATATGGTCAAGACTCAAAATAATGTGAGTTGAGTATCCCTAATGTAGGGTAGCTTGATGCCTATCAATTTTGTGCAACTCTGCCTTGATTGCTTTGTTATGTTATGTTAGTAAGTTTTATGTCAGTGGCTTAGTGCTTTTTCTCTATGATGTTGAGATAGCTTTTTCTGTAAGTTGATATGAAAGCTTTAGTTTCAATGTATTGCTAAGGGATATGGGTAGCTACTTTGTTCCCCTGGCAGTTTACATAACTGCCTTTTCTATTTCTGTGTTTATTGATTTTCATTCTCTTCACAGACTCTTGGCCGCTACATATCGTGCTGAGAGTGTGTTTGCTTTATTGTCTTAGTCTGCCTTGATCTTTCTGGTTTGTGAGATGAGTATGATAGAAAAAGAGGTAATATGCATTAACATATTTATGAGCCGGTATGCTGCTATTGGGCCACTCAGCATTTGGGATGAATTGTAAACTGATAGTACAAGTTTTGTTCCTACCACATGTACCATTCGCCACTGGGGTTAATAGATAAAAGCATCAAATTATGTTGTGTTGATGAGTGTTGCATGCTTGGTGTGCCAAACATCCTATATAATTCTAGTTGGCTATGACTTTACCATTTCAAAATGTGATTATGATCCAAAAATGTATTTTATGTTGTACTTTTTTGTCAACTTCCTTCCAAGTTACCGTTAATATATACAGTTAGAAGGATGTGAGTAGGGAGATTTTAGTCCTTAATCAGGCTAGGAACATTCTTATGGTTATTGAGATTAGTGCCCCCACCATGTGCTAGTTATAGCGGGGATTGGCACTAAATCCAATGAGTGCATAGCCTGCAGCTCCTAGTATTGAAATTCATTGTTGCCATACTAGAAGTGATCAATATATACTGATTATTACATATGGGCAAACAGTTGGTTTTATCATACTAAGTTAGAAAACTTCACACAACTGCACAAATGGTTCTTTCCAGATTTACTGGATAAAGTTTAGCTATGTCCTATTGACCTATTGTTCTATGCAAACCTTTTCCTCAAGTAGTTTCCTTCTTTTGCTGATGCTTGTTTTTATATTTGTGTTAACTATTTATTGCATATTTATTTGGTCAGCTGAAAGACGAACTTTGCAAAGAGAATTTGCAGCTAGCGGGTGAGTTATATTATTATTTATTATTATGATATGCTGCCATTTGACGGTCAGACTGCAACTAAGTATTGCAGAGCTTCACAAATTTTGTGTTTAATGCAGAGGAAAATCTAAAAAAGGAACCTCGTATAATGGAACTCAGGAATCAAGTAAGATTGAAATCCTATGATAGTATGGTTTTTTTCGGGAATTCTTATGCTAATATAGTAATATGGAATTCCCTCCTTATTCCTACCTCAACAGAGTAGCATTATTCGGACCACTGAGTTAGCTGCTGCTAAAGAGAAACTAAGTGAGCTTGAGAAACAGAAAGAAGAAATGCTGAAGATGAATTCCCCAGCATCCCTTATTCACAGGATTCAAGGTATGATTTCAATTGATAATTTGATGCAGTTGTTATGATCACAAACTTATTACTATTGAGGCAGATTCTGGCGATTCATAGATTTTGTTTGTTTGTTTGGTATAGGCGATTCATAAATTTAATGAAGTTAAATAATGGTTTTGCAGAGTCTATGAATAATACAGATGAGGAATCTGAAAATCTACACCAGAAAATACTTGATAGAGAGATTGACCTTGCAGCATTTTTGCAGAATTACAAGAAGCTACGTACTGCTTACCACCGTAAGAGTCTCATACATCTTGCTGCTAAGACATCAAATATATGAGCACAACATAAGCAATATGAATATTAAGTAGCCCTTGCCAAAATTGTATTCTATTTTTGGTTTCATTCTTGTCAATATAGTCAGCAATTTATCAATGATGTTTACCACAAATTATATTAAATTATAGTCGTTTGGATAGTGCCATCTATTCCAGATGGGAAACGTTATATTATATAACATATATATAGCTTGAAAGTTGAGATTGTTCACTTCACTGTGCGGACTTGTAATCCTGCATAGGACTCTTAGTTTCATGCCATTTTGAGAAGAGGTAAAGATAAGGTAGCTGAAATATCGATTTAACTTTTAAAGTTTTTCGATACTACGTTTTTGAATGAGTCAATTGATTTTTTATTCTTGAAAATTTTATTACATTAAACGATTTTACGATTTAAATTATGTTATGATTTCATGTTTTGATTTGTTCTTTTAATTTTGCAAAATTTCGATTTTCACTACTTGTCTTGAGCCTGTGTTTGGTATGAGTAATATATCTCATTTCGTGTAATTTTAAATCTTTTAATGAAGTTTAGGGGTTGAGTGATGAACACTTTTAACTATCTTGAGGGCCAATTGGTCATTTGATGAAAACACTCAATGATATTTGCTAGATTCTGCATTTACTATCACATAGTTGTTGTCAGCACCAAATATTTTCAATTCTTAAAAGAAATACAAATTAAAACTTGGGTTGATACACTAAACATTTTCTTGCAAAAATTTATAAATGGGAAACTGGAAAATAACCGTAACGAAAGGAAAGAAATGAAGCACAAAGAAAAAGCACATTGCCATTCATTAGTAGTGGCCTCGTTGACCTTGTTCATCTTTGTATTCAGAATTGGAGTCATCAATTTCAGGCTTATCACACATAGGAGTTGTATAATACAAAGGTTTGAGCAAGTATTTGACCAAACCACGATACACGGATGTCGGGCGGATGAGCTTGACGCCTGAGTTTCCGCCACCAAAGCCAGTAAGGATATTGCAAACATGGTCTGGGGATGACACCAACCTCACTGCGCAACCCTTTGTATCCAGTTCCTTGCCGTTGACATATTTGTTCACGATTATGTCGTATTGCCCCCACTCATCTGTAGTGTCACTTGTATAATACACAACCCTGCTTCTCTTGTCCATGCACATTAGAGAAACCTTGACTCCTGCTAGTGCAAACACAACAATTAGTATAAGAATGAAATCAGTGATAGCAATGTTTATTTTATTATATCTAATTCAACTCAAGTTAAATTTCTAAACTTTAGGATCTCAAATTTCACTGAGTCAATGATTGTCTAATTCATATTTTTTACAATATCCAAATTCGTATACTCTTGTGCACCAAGTGAATACTATAAAACACATTAAGCCATTTTTGTGTGTCTGAGACAGAAACTTCACATGTGCAGCGGAGGAGGAGATTGTATTAACTGAGAATGGAATGGCATTGCCATTAATACCTTTGATTGGGTTGCCACCATTAACCCATTCATTCCAGCCCTGGGTACAATCCTGGCACTGCACTTTTCCAGCCACGTGAATGACTTGGGGTTCATCCCAAGCCAACACTGCCATGTTATTGATGCAACCCACTATCTCCAAGGCTGCAATCATCATCACAATTATTGCAAATCCCATAGTTCTCCTTCAACGGGTTCTTCCTCTCCCAATACACTGAGATATATGGATATGCCTCTATTCCCTTCAAATTAGTGGAACTAAGTCACTAACAATTATGTTATGTATATATACACAACAACAGGCGTACAGTACTTGTGTGTTGTGCATTTGGATTGGGAACGATCGTGGCACACCACTACTATATATCAACTTCATGACGTGCGGTCCATGATTCAAATATTATGTTATATTCTACATGGTTTAATTAATTAATAAATAATATTAGCCAATTATATTCCATTATGTTACAACTTATAATTACCGAATGAATAGCTCGTTATAAACGTGTGCACCTAGATAGATGATGGTATTCCACAATATAATATAAATAAAGCTAACATTTTTAAAATTTTTTTATAAATATTCTTAATATTTAATTTATTTTAATTTTGTGTCTAAATTTCAAATAAGTTTCAATTATAACCGTTAAAGATATATTTTTTTTTATAAAGATCATTATAACTTATAACAATTTTAAAATAAAAATTATGATAAAATTAAATAATTAAAAATTGAAATAAAGTGAATGCTAAAATTAATTATTAATAAAAAAATTATATACTAACACATGATAATAAATCATATAAGTCAATATCACATTATAATAAATGAAATAAATAAGATTCTTATCGAAAAATAATAATCAAAATCTTATTTTGATTTTCTGTTTTGACCCTATGGGGTGCCATAGTCTTTTTGTAAAGTAATCCTCTTAGTTTAGGTTCTTTTGTGAGAATCCATAGAGTCAAAACCAAATTGATGTAGTTTTAAGAAATGAAAAAAAAGTACAATAGCAACTCCACTCTATTCCTAACCCACCTGTAATAAAAAATAATTCCACGTCAGCTTTTGCATCATAAACAATAAATAAGAACTTAAATGTTCCATTTCTTTTCTAATACAAGGTACTTATATTGGTCTTCGATGCGACCCAGCCCACTTATCTAATTAATTAAAATAAAAAATAATTAAAAATTATTTTTATAATATTATTATAATATGTAGATTAATTTTAATACATTATTATAAAATAATTAATATATAATAAAAAAATTAACAATTTCATAAATTTTGATGCAAGAAATTCTAAAATATTAATATAAATTGAAGTGAATTGTGAGAATAAAAATGTATGTAATTGATATTTATAAAAGTAGAAAAATTATATTTTTGAATTATAAAAAATGCAAACTGATTTGCAAAATTAAAAAAAAAGAAGAGAGTCCTTTTGCGCGCAGGACTCCACTGCATCAAGAACCGTGCAGGGACACACTTCACATTTGCTCCAATGGAAAGGGGATTCATTTGTATTAGAAAAAGAGCAAAGGTTCCTCGCGTTGAAATTGCTCTAAGGCTGCGTTTATTTCTGATGGACAGAACACTGTGACATGAACAGAACACTGTGACATGGACATTAATGGACACAAACCTATTTGGTGACAGAGACATGGACGCTGGACACACTGTCTCTGGCCCAATTTTCATTATATTATCTCTGTGTGCACTTTTGAATGAAGGATACACTGATAGATACGGAATTTGAAAGGATGAACACGTTATTTTTAATAATTTTTTTTCTTTTTTATTCACAAAACTTTTTTATTATTCCATCGTTACCTTTTTAAAATGGTAAAAATGTAATTTATATTAAATTTTAGCTTTCCATGTATGTCCTGTCCATTATCGCCAAACACATTATAAAGACATTAAATATTAGTGTCTTATTATGTACTGTCTATGTTCCAATGTTTTGTCCTGTCCAGATTCTTATAAACAAACGCATGACAAAAAAATTAAAAAGCACATGGGATAATGAAATGGGAGCACATGATCTGACGTGAGCTATCATGACAGAATCATACCTTCTCTCTCCTCCTTTCTCTTCCACTTCAAACCCATTACTTCCTCTTTCAATTCCAACTCCAAACACCGCCAAATTCACACTCTCTTCCCCAAATTCCCTCCATCCCCTTCCCTTTTTCTTTCTTTCATCGCAAAGCGCCATCACGTTCTCACTCACGTGGCCCAAACCTTCGACTGGGTTCACTAAGAGGAAGACAACACTCTCACCTTAAAACAAGAAGGTGAAGCTTCTTGCCACCACTGCTTCTTCTTCCTCTTCTTCGCGCCGCGCCGTTCGCCGCCGCCGCCTCTTCTTTTTTTTCTTGGGCACTTCTTCCTTGTTTTTATTATTGTTGTTGTGTTGGTAAGGGTTGTCTTTATTGTTGTGGTGGTGGTACTGCTGCGGTTGTGGTAGTGGTGAGGTAGTTGTTGTTGTTGTGGTGGTGATGGTGTGTTGGTGGTGTTGCTGTTGGTGATGGTGGTGATAGTGATGAGGAGGTTACGGATGATAAATTGTATTTTGTTTTGATGATAATTTTGTACAATTTCGAATGATAACTTATAATTGGATTTATTGGCTCCCTAATGATATTTTAATATTGGTTCCGTAGCACTACTCTTAAGAAATTTATAATTATGTAATAATTTATTTTAAGATCGTTTAAGAGTTTCGATCCAATCGGAGAGAAATTTACACTATTCTCAAATTCCTTGATTGCCATCAAGGATCCAAAAATATTCAAAGTTAGCACACTAATATGAATAAAATACAATAAAAAAAATACAGCTTTAATCATTATGAACAAAATATAATAAAGAAAATACATTTTCAATCACTATACTAATCTATTATTCTATTTGACAGTCAAAGAACTCATTTTCTTTACCTCGTATACAACTGAATGCACCTTGTATATTTTACCATCTGCATCAATCGTCATAATAACCAATACGAAAAAAAATACTAGTTTACTTGATTGCCAAGTACAGCCATGGCAAGAAGAATACAAGAAGAAATTTATTGAAAATAATAAAAAATAAATAAATATATAAAATTGAAAATAATAGAAAATAAATAAATACATAAATTTATGCTACAATTAAATAATTTCTTTTTATATTATTATTACTTTACTTATGGTTGGCTTTTCACCCCTCTTTAACGAGTAAATGTATGTATATATCCAAGTATACACAAAACAATAAACTCTCGCCTTTAATTTTTGATAAATTAAAAAAAATAAGGAATAAAAAGGTTATTTGGATAATCCTAATAAGTTTTGTAAGTGTAGTTTCATTACTCTTACTCTCAAAGTTCTCCTAAAAATTATTTTAAAACTCACAACAATGATGCACGGCGTGCAAAAATTATAGTTAAGCCACTAAAGTGGGACAACTAGCTTGATCGCATGCTCGCCATTTCATGAAAAAACACATTACAGACATCATGAATGGACTTATAGATATGTGCTTAGCTTATACATATGACCAATCCAGCATTCCAGGAGCAGGAGTTATATGAAACATAAGCATAACTATGACTAGGATTTAGGGTTGACGGTTGTTAGGGTTATTTTGGTTAAACCATGAATATATGCTCTATCAAAATTATTGATTCTAAGTTTTATACTTCTGTTGGAGTGTTTTCAGCTCAAACACATCAATTTCATGTAATAAGGACAGTAATTAAGTTTAAATCAAACTAGCTAATTCGACATTCCTTTTTTTTTTTTTTTTTGATGTTTGGGCTTCATTCTGTAATGTCTAAAGCGAAGCCAAAAAACAAATATAATTAATAACATTAGAGTAATGATAGGTAATTATAGTCTAAATTTGTCATATTTAATTTAACATATATAATTATATATAAATACGGTAATGCTAGGTACATTTTTATTTTTTCTAATTAAGTCCAACTAAGTCATCAATTTCTATATCAAGTAAAAAATTATTTCAATATAAATTAGTACAGAAAATTTACACATAAATAATATTTTATTTGACATTGAAATTATCTTTAATTTATTATAATAATAAATAATTTGGTTGGACTTTATTAGTAAAATAGGTGTATATATAGAATTATTAATATAAATAATATCAATAAAAAATATATTTATAACATGTAGTAGTATGCATTACCAAATTAATTACTACCAAACTTTTCTTTAAAGAACTCAAACAAAAGGTATTAGGATTAGGGAGCTGGGGACCAGCCAAAGCCCCATTGACGTATAGTGGTTCAAATTTGATGAGGCTAGATAGTATTATTGGACATATTTTTGTTTCTCCAGGAGAAACTTTTTTAGATTTGTGGCTTTTGTGATTGTGGAATAGGTCTAGTTTAGTATGGAGGTTGGTTGGTATTTTGTAAAAATTGGGTCTGAGTTGGGTTACCGATTCGATTCACTTATTGTTAAAAAAAAAAAAAAAAGAAGAAAAATATTTTTTTAATTAATGAAACGTTGTGGTTGATGTTAAATATATATTAAAGAAATGGTATCGATGAATCATAGCTCATATGATATTACCCTGTCTTTATTGTAAGAAGTTTCAGGTTAGTAAAAAAAATAGTAACAAGTGAAATGAATATATAATATAATTTCAGAAGTATAATTTTATACTACAGTAGCCATTGGTATTATTTGAGCAGGTTCTAGGCTTAATTATCATTCCGCTGGTCTGATAATTAATATTATATTACTACATGCAATTTTTTTACGCATAATTTATGGAGAAGGCTTTGTTGAAAATCTCAAAAAGTCATTTCAATAAATTTTAGTAAAATAATAAAAATAAAAAATATGATAGAGAAATAAAATAATTTTCAACACTTATACGTATATATTCAAGTACTTAGAACAACGAACGCTCACCTAAAATTTTACAATCATAAAAAAATTTAAAAAAAGAATAAAGAGAATTAGGTTATGGAAAATTTGAATACTAACAATAAATTTTATAAGTGTAGTTCCATTGCTCTTATTAACTTAAAACTCTCCCGAAAACTATCTTAAAGCTCACAATAATGTAAGTTGGAGTTAAGCCAATGAATGAGATCCGCAACTTACATCACTTGCTTGCGAGTTTGTTGAAAAACACATTGCACATTACGTGAATGGTCTTATGGGTGATAACTTACTTGGTACATATGGCCATAACATTGCATATAATTTAGGATCCCAAACAGGAGTAGACGCTGTGTGGCTGCATGAGTGATGCAAAAACATAACTATGACTATAAATTCAACTCTTGTATTGATGGTACCATTGCTTGCTATTGTTACACTGAGGTTGTTTGGGACATAACTACTCTTGTAGGCTGTGCTAGAGTTGAATGCCAAACTATGAAGGCACCCTTACTACTTGTTTATATTACTCTAGAGGTAAAGATCCAAAGCAATGCCCCTACAAAATTCATTAATTATCAAATTAAACTCATCATAAACTCCCTTGCTATACTTCGATATATATAAGTTTGAATATTCTACAACTGGTGTTGTAATTTTCATTAGGGTTATTTTGGTTTAAATTATGATTATGCTTTCAAAGGCTTTTTGCCTTGCGTGTGGGAACCTTTTCACAAAAGAAAATATTTATTAATTATAGTTAGATAATCATAATTTATCCATTTTAATTTTATTTATTTTAATTAATTAGAGTTGAAATAAATGTATAATATTATATGCTATAAATGTGTAATTACAAATGTAATATACTAAATGTTAGTCAAATAAAAAATTTTAAATTATGACTACCTAGCATTACTTTAAAAAAATTCTAATTAAAAAGTTTGCTATTAGTAGAAATTAATCTATATAGACAGGGACTTTGGTGACATACATGCGGTGAGTAATGGTAGCCCAATCAAGAATTTCCAATGGCATGAAGACGGACAAAATGGATATTAAGTGTGTTGACAGTCAAACAGTAGAACAGGTGAGCGTGTTACAAAGCGAAGGCGGAAACAGAATGTGGGATTAGATTACATATAAGTAAAAGGGTAAATGTCCTTTGACATTTTGAAAACATCGTATATAAGGATTGCTGGAATGGTATTGGTCTTTCAAATCATGGGCCCATAATTGGGTGGGAACATGGAGTTGGGTCCTTCGAATCATGTGGGCCCATTATCAGCTTCCTCTTGATTTCCAAAATTCGAACTCCATCCAGCGGTCTACCTCCACCAGTAACACCATTTAGAATCTATGTTATTGCTATAACAAATTTATCACAAATTAATTCTTACATTCAATTGATCATTATGTAATTACCTCAGTCAGGAAGACGAATTATGAGCCTTATAGATCTCGAAACCGCCATTTTATCTGACTTCAACTACTTTCTCGTCCGCCAAAACAACGCAACGACACTTCCAGTGTTTCTCAGCATCACCAACACAACTGAAGCACAAAAACAACCTTTCGATGTAGAAGTGTTACCTAAACCGTATCCACAAGTTAAGCAGTTGACATCTCCTGAAGCACCTCCGTCGTCGGCGACCAATTTCATCACCCTGAATCCTAAATTTTTTTTGTTTACAAGGTAGGAAGCAAAAGCACCATCGACTTCAAAGCCACACCTGAAATTGGCATAAAAATTGGTGTTATTGCTAGAAAGGAGATAGAAGAATCATTCCCAAAACTAGGAATTTCAGAGTTATACCAGTCATAAGCATTCTTTTCTTGTTATTTTGCCTTTTATTAGCAATATTTTAAACCTTAGGCTTCGGCTTGTACTTGGGTTAATTTCATAATCATAACACAGTGGCAAAAAGCCCAGACCCAAAATACCCAATCCCACTGGCCACTGGCTAGGTCGTACCCGAGATTGTTATGTTACTCTAGTTTTAATTGCAGCCGAACTGAATATAAAATGAATTGAGCCAGTCCCGTTGGCTAAGAAATCATCGGGACTTGACTAATTTTAGTTTATTACTTTAGTGACCGGACTAATAAAGAGATGTATTTTGGTAACATTTTTATGTATTTTGGTAACATTTTTAAATTCGTATTTTTATTAAATAAAATATTTATTTTATTTAAATAAATTTTTCTTCTTAAATTTAATTATTCAAACAAAACTAATAACCCTTATAATTACTTGGGGGTATGTAACAAAGACGTGTGTATGGCTGAATAAAAGTGCGCAACGAATAGTAGCCAATAGTATTACTTGAACAGGCTATTGGTTCAATTATCATTTCGTTGGTCCAATAATTAGCATTATATTACTACATCTCATTTTTTTTTTTTATGTATAGTTTATGGAGTAAAGCTTTATTGAAAACTTCAGAAAGTTATCTGAATAAAAATAAAGAATAAAAAATATGGTAGAGAAATAAATTAATTTTCACAATATATTAAATATAATTTTTCATATTATTATTACTTTTCTGCCTCTTCAATCCACTTATAAATCAATACAAGCATGTATATATTCAAGTACACCGAACAATGAACACTCACCTAGAGTTTTAGGTTCATAAAAAAATACCAAAAAAAGAAAAATGAAAAGATTCTTGAAGATTTGGATATTAGCAATGAGTTTTGTAAATGTAATTCCATTATTCTTATGGGCTCAAAACTCTCCTAAAGATTATCTTAGAGCTCACAACGATGCACGCACAGAAGTTTGTGTTAATCCACTGAAATGGGACAAGCAGCTTGAATTGCATGCTAGCAAATTCGTAAAAAAACGCGCTGCAAATTGCAAGAATGAGCTCATAAATATTAGCTTAGGCGGTATGTATGGCCAAAACATTGTGTATACTCCGAAATCCCAAACAGGAGCAGAAGCTGTGGCTGCGTGGGTGAACCAGAAACATAACTACGACTATAAATCTAATTCTTGTATTGATGGTACCATTAAATGTCGTTGTTATACTGAGGTTGTTTGGGATACAACTACTCTTGTGGGTTGTGCTAGAGTCAAATGCCGCAACTATGAAGGCACCCTTACTACTTGTTTGTATTATCCTAATGGTGGCGATTTTAATCAACGCCGTCCCTATAAAATCCATTAATTATCAAATTAAACTTATTAAATCCCTTGCTACACTTCAATATATAACTTTGCATATTCTACCATCATTATTGGGCTTGTAATTTTCTTTAACGTTATTTTGGTTTAAACCATGATTATGCTTTTCAATAGACTTTTTGCCTCGTGTACTACGTGGATACCTTTTTCACAAAAGAAAATGTTTGATAGTCATAATTAAATAATTTGTCTATTTTAATTTTTATTTACTTTCATTAATTAAGGTTAAAATAAATGTATAATATTATATGTTATAAGTGTGTAATTACAATTGAAATATACTAAATATTAAGTTAGATAAAAAAATTTTGAATTATGACTACCTAGCATTACTCTTAAAATTCTAATTAAAAAATTTGTAATTAGTAGTAATCAAATTATATATTATAATATGTATTTAAAATTCTTATTAAAATTATTGCTTTTGAGTTCCGATGGAGTGTTTTCTGTAACACCCATTCTTGAATTACAAAAATTTATTACGTAAGCTGATAATTTGACTGTACTTTATATGAATACAATCAAATAATACAAATATGTGGCTGTTGCCCCTATATAAAAATCTATAGGTTATTTATATATACTCCGTAG
>JASCZI010152350.1:1130-12261 GCA_036250425.1 Stylosanthes scabra | reverse complement strand
AATAATTCTGTGAGTTAAAATTGGATTAGAACTAGTTGGGATAGAGTGACATTTAATCTGATCTAGGATCACTTTTGAGACTCATAAGGATTGGAATCAGATTTAGATCTTCATCTATTTCTTTGATTAATTGACTAAGAGATTAGCTTTTGATTAGGTAAATAGAAACTAAGTTACTAAGAGATTAGGGCTTGGTTAAACTAGATTCGTTGTGCTTAATAACTGAAACCCTAGAATTAGTATTCGAATGTATGCATTGGCCCTCAAGGGAAAAACATCTCCAGATCTCTTAACAGTTCTCTCATCATCGTTCACACACAAGTAATATTCTAAATTCTCTTCTACTAGTTTTCGAAATTCTTAGTTTCACAACACTCATTCTGTTTTTGATTCAATCTGATTAGACAAATTAATTGGTAGTTATTGCTTGGTCCTTTAATCCTCGAGGGATCGATACTCCACTTCACTGTGGTATATTACTTGATACGATTCGGTATACTTGCTGAGATCTAGGGTTTGCGAATCCGACCATCATGATGGTATGAAAGTGTAATTCAGAATGCAAAAGTCCCAACCCTATTTCAATTAACATCAACCTATTTATAGGCATTTATACAACCAATCAACACTTGATACATGTATCCATGACATTTTATTCTTTATCATAATTGTTCCTGCTTATCGATCACTCACTTCTCTTCGATCAAATTCAAATTTATTTTGAAAATGCAATTCTTTTAACTTTCTATCGATCCATCTTTTTAGATTCGACTTTAACTTAGAAATAATTCCCATTGCAGTTCACTAGTTTTTTATTTTTTATTTTTTTTTTTTTGAAATGTTACAATCCATTTATTCAAAATCAATCCTTTTGATTTTCCAGAATCTCCATATAGATATATGTACAAAATGTGCGGATTCGCCAAATGAGAATTTAGGAGTCGTCACAGGTGCAGCAATTCGATAGTGTTGAAAATGACGTATCTGAGGGGAGAGTTAATCTCCCATTATATACCCGTTATGATCCTTATTATTTAGGGATTAAATCTATACAAAATCGATTAAGATATGATCTTTATCTTGTATAAATTTGGTAGATAAGATCATGACCGTCTCTAAATCCGTAATGAATTGGGCCATCATTGTTAGATCCTACGATCGAGGGGATCACCTTTTGAGTGTGCCCGTAATGGATTTGAGCCTTTTGGGCTCAATATCCGAAACAATATATATCTTATCTTAATAGTATACAATTAGGAAGCTTAATGGCTGACGTGGCGGCTAGAGAATGAATTTAGGGGGCTAAATGCTTAGGTATCGTCATTAGAGTTTTTGTTTTTTCAATTATTTTAATGGTGATACTTAACTGTGTTTAAAATTTTAAATTTCAAATATAAGATACGGTTGTTGATGTAATCATAAAATGATTTATTTTTTAATTAAATTATTACATTTTTTTAGATAATTCTTTTATATATTTATTTTTTAAATTAATCGTAATTAAAATTTAAAATATAATATATAGTTGTTGACATAACTATAAAATGATTTATTTTTTAATTTTATTGCCATGTCCCGCCTATTCAGACAATCCTAAAATCCTATCTTACTCTAGCAGACTTGTGGGTTAACAAGTTAGTGGCCTAAGCCCGCCTGAATTTTTTTAAAATTACCAAATAATAACGATAATAATAATAATACATTATATCACGAAAATCTATGTATTTGTAGAAAAGTAGAGAAAAAGATGGGAAGAGACTAGAAAGTGAGAGAGGGAGCGAAAAAGAGAGAACAAGGGAGAGAAAAGGAGGGATAGAGAAGGAAGGAGGGAAAGGGAGAGACATATAAAGAAAGAGAGAGAGTAAGGGAGAGAGAAATAGTGAAAGAGATAAAGAATTAAATAGAGAGAGGGAGGAAAGGAGAGAGATAGTGAAAGAGAGATAGGGAATTAAAGAGAGAGGGAGGGAGAGGAAGAAAGAGCGAGAGTGATAATGAAAGAGATAAAGAATTAAAGAGAGAGAGGGAAGAAAGGAGGGAGAGATAGTAAAAGAGAGATAAGGAATTAAATAGAGAGGGAGGGAGAGGAAGAAATTGCGAGGGTGAGAGAAAAAAATGGAAAAAGAAATTAAGGGAGAAATAGGGTGTGGAAGAAAAAGGAGGATGGAGTGATGGAGAGAGTGAGGGAGAGAGAATGAGATAGAAATTGAGGGAGAGAGAAGGGAAAAAAGAGAAATGGAAGAGGAAGAGAAAGGAAGAGATATGGAGAGATAAGGAAATAGAGTGAGAAGGAGAGAGGGAGAGAAAGTGAGGGTGAGAGAAATAAATCGAGAGAGAATGAAAGATAAAAAAGGAGAGGGAGAAAGATGGATCAGGAGGGAGCGAGGGAAAGAAAGTCAGAGAGGGAGAGAGACAAGGAGAGAAGGAAAGGTAATGAGTGATGCGGATTTACAATCCTAAACTTGGCAAGTATACCGAATCGTACCAAGTAATACCACGGTGAGTGGGTATCGTTCCCACGAGGATTGACGAATCAAACAATAATGATTAGTTAACCCTTTTGATTAGACAAAGTCACTAAAACAGAGAAGTTGGAATTCAAGAGTAAAAATGGAACAGTGAACAATTGCTAGCAATAACGTGAATTTGAAGAAATCAAATTTAGATTTAGAAGACAGTGATGAGGTGAGTTAAGGACTTGGAGATGTTTTACCCTAAGCTATTAATTCTTGAATTCAATTTCTTCTTTAACAAGTATGATCAATTTCCAGTGAATCCTAATTTACTAAACCTTAATCTCTTAGCAATTTATTTTCTTTAAACCTAATCAATTATCAATCTCTTGAATAATCAATTAAGAAAAAAGGTTAAGTACATATTCTTATTAAAACTCAAAAGTGATCCTAGGTTAAGTGATATGTTACGTACTCAAGCTAGTTCTAAACCAACTGAGAATTAACATAATAAGGTGTTGCACATTTATCAAATTCCTATCTCTGGTTCAATTGATAAATCATGAGGATTAAGTTTTCAATCTTTGTTATGATTACTAAAATTCTCTCAAATCAAATAATCAAAACAACATACAAGAAGTATACCTCTCAGTAATCCTAATTCTATAGTGAAGAACCGAAAACCTTAAACCTTGAATCTGACCAAAACTTGTAATTGAAGAAAATTGAAAACTTGAATTAATAAGCTATGCCGGGATAAACAGAGCTCATCATCCTCACATTAAAGTTTAGCTACTCATAATTCTAAGATCACAAAAATAAATTCTACGAAAAGTAAAAGTACTCAACCCTAATGGTTGAGTCCCTATTTATAATTACTAGAAAAAGCTAAAACAGAAAAACCAATCTAATCTTAATCTA
Source organism: Stylosanthes scabra (assembly GCA_036250425.1). Classification (NCBI taxonomy): domain Eukaryota; kingdom Viridiplantae; phylum Streptophyta; class Magnoliopsida; order Fabales; family Fabaceae; genus Stylosanthes; species Stylosanthes scabra. The sequence continues at coordinate 8,890 of JASCZI010152350.1, read as the reverse complement.
AATATAATTAACCAATCTAATCTCTATCTAAATCTAATTAACCAATCTAATCTCTATCTAATCTTCAGAAGATCTCTTATCAATTTATGTTGAAGTGTAGCACTTCACCCTTGCTAGTGTTCATTGGCATGCTACACTTCATATTGAAGTGTAGCACGCCATGCTTGGCCAAATGCTTCTAGGGGCTTGCTTTTCTTCAACTTTGTGGCGTATAGCACTTGGTGATGAAGTGCTACACGTCCTGGTTATGATCAAGTTCCAGGGACTTCATTTTTTCCATTTTTTGTGGCGTGGTACACCTCATGTTAAGTGTAGCACGCCACCAATCTTTGTGAAATTGTGGGCTTCCAATTCTTCTAAGTGTTTGGCGTGTTACACTTCAACATGAATATTAATTTTAAGGCTACTGGAAGTGAATTTCATTTTATTCAAGCCTCTTTAATTCTTCTTCCTCTTGTTCTCTTTGATTTTCTTTAATTTCTTCTTCAATTCTCTTCCTTTTTCTTCTATTCCCTGTAAATCATAACAATTAATTAATTAAGATCTTTGATATCAAAAGAAATGAGATTGCTTGTAAAAGAGATTTTTTCTTTCTTAGAAATCAAGTAAATTCATGACAAATCTTTCTAATGATGCTCATGTATCAATGAGAGAGGGGGAGAGAGGGAGAGGGAGAAAGAGGGAGGGAACGAGAGAGAGAGAAAGAGAGATAAAGAGAAAGAAAGAGGGAGAGAGAAAGGGAGAGAACGAGGAAGAGAAAAAAGGGAGGGGGAAAGAGAAGGAGAAAGAGAGAAGAGACAGAGCAAAAAGGGAGGGAGAGTGGGATAAGGAGGAAGTGAGGGAGAAAAAGTGGGAGAGGGGGAAAGAGTGGGAGGGAGCAAAGGAGAAGGAAAAAGAGAAAAAGAGGGAGGGATAATGAGATAGGACATAAACGAGGGAGAGATAGTGAAAGAGAGAGAGAAAATGAGATAGAGCAAGAGAGAGGGGAAAGAGAGAATGAGACAGGGAGGAGAAATCATATATTTTAGAATTGGACTTCATGATAATATTTTTAATTATTATATTGATTACATCATCAAAGTAGCAATATTATATCCTACTCAATAGACTATATCTTATAAATCATTATATTCTAATTTAATTTATCATGTTAAATTATAATATAAAGTCCATACATCGTACAGGTCAAATACTAGTAGAAGATATATAGATGGAAAAAATTAAATAAAAGATCAGACTACTATTATTATGATGAAAATAAAATCGAATTCCACTTACACACAGAATATGTTTAAATAAATAATTAATTTTATTTTACTAGATATATAGTTTAATTAAATTAAAGCTTTAAGCGCATAATTTAGTGAAATCACAATTAATAAGTAATCGAATTAGAACAATAGAAGATAATATATATGGAGATGTTGGCTTTGCTTTTGGATTCTGCAACACAAGGGCACATGCTCTTTTGGAAGCACTACTAGAAAATTACTTTTAACTGTCATTAATTTTTATTTTAGTAGTAATAAAAATAGTTGCTAATATATTTATTGGCGATTTGATATTAGTTGTCTCATGTGCTTCACTGCAAAATTAGTGATAATTATAACTTTTGTCAGTAAAAATCATTTTAATGGCCATAAAAAATAATATATTTTTTATTGGTCATTTTCTTAGAAATTTATATGGCCACTAAAGGTAATTTTCTAAAATTGTAATACTTTTATTATTTTTTGTTATCAATATTATTGCCGCTAAAATCTATTTTATTAGCCATTTAATGTGATTATAAAATTATAATATTATTTACTTTTGCTAATATAATACTTTTTATTATATGGCCACTAAAAGTGATTCTAAAACTATATTATTATTTACTTTTAGTTGCCATTACTGTTACCACTAAATCCTTAAAACATTTTTTAATTACAATACTATTAATTTTTCCAATCATGCTATTTGAACAAGTGAATTGATCAACCAAGTGGTTAACCAAGTAAACTTGCAATAACAACACCATTCTCACAAAAAAGAGCATGATACACATGCTCTTCCTAATCACCACTCCTCATCTGGCGTTGTCATTGTCTTCTTCCTCCTCCGTCATCATCGTCCTCATTGTCTTCTTCTTCCTCCTCTGTCAGTGCCTTCTTCTCCGTTATCGTCTTCTTCTTTCTCTTCCTTCTGTCGTCGTCGTTATCATCGTTGTCATCATTGATCAATGAAAAACTGAAAAATGAACTGAAACACATTAATAAAATGCACAGAAATAAGTTGGTAAATTGCACAAAAATAAGTTGATAAACTACAAAGAAATAAGTTTGTAAACTGCACAGAAAAAAGTAGGTACACTGCACAGAAATAATTTGGTAAACTTGCAAACTTGGGCTTTGATGATTAACCATGACTTTTGGACTTCAAACCATGAGATTAACCAGAGAAAACAACACCAAAATCATCACAACACATAGCCCATGCCTACTCATGAGTGACCCACTCCTACGCATGAAATTTGGTGAGTTTTGGGGGTGCATCCACGCCTAGGCGTGGTTTTGTGTTGAATTTTCACGCCTAGGCATAATTCTTCAATGCCAAGGTGTGATTTTTTTCTACATTGACTTCTTGATGGTATTTCGAGGCTCAAACTAAACATCCACTATAGATATATGCATATCAATCTAAAGCCCTGGATGTTACCTTTCTATTGCAACTAGAACTGTACCGTTTGGACCTCCAAAGCTCGAGTTATTATCTCTTTTGTGCAAGGATGTCAAGTTGACAGCATGAATAAAATTGTCCATGCCTATGCCTGGCTTGTTTTGAGAATTTCCACGCCTAGGCGTAGCTCGTATGTGAAAATTTCCACACCTAGGCGCGGCCTTTGCCTCCAGAGTGGGTTTTTGCTGTTTCTCTGTTTTATTTTCTTTCCCACTTTTGTTCTTGTTTTCCTTCTTCTCATGCTTACTTTCTTTAATTTCTTTTGTTCTCCAATCTCTTGAATTCTCTTGTTTCTTCTTTAAATTCTTGCAATTAACAAAGAAACCATATACTCAAAGTTATGTTTATGAAAATATGAGAATTTACATGAGTATGAAGTTAATTATTATTCTTTCTAAATTTGCTAGAAACTATTGAGAAAAACTACCAATGATGCTCATGCATCACTTTCATGTCTTCTTCTTCTTTGGTGTATTGCACCGAAATATAAAGCAATAATGCACAGAAATAGAAAGCAATATTGCACAGAAAAAACGAAAAGCACAACCAAACTAAGGAAATAATGTAAAACTCAAAAAGTACACTGAAATAAAAAATAATAATGCACATAAATAAAATTTTCTTCTCCTTCTCCTTCTCCTTTTCCTTCTCTTTCTTCCATTCTAGCACAACGTAAAACACAAAACACATATATGAAATCGAACAACGGAAAGTGAAAAAGAAAACAATGATGAAAGTTGTAGAACCAATTAACCAAATCTAACAACATTGCAGAACACAAAAATGAACTTAACTCACATAAGCAGCACGAATCACGAAGCAGAAGAACGATGCAGAAGAAGAAGATTGCAGAGAATGTTGAAATCGAGAATCACAAATCACGAATCATGCAAATCAAATGATGAAATCAAGAACATTGCAAGAAAAGAAGAAGAAGAAGAAGAAGAAGAAGAAGAAGAAGAAGAAGAAGAAGAAGAAATGAAAACAGAAATTGAATTTGGCGAGTCTCAAAAAGAAGACGTTATAATAAAAGAAACAAGCACGTGGTTGAATTTGCTTGGTTAATCACTTGGTTGGTAAAATTACTTGTTCATCTAGAATTATTATAATTTTTCTAATTAAATTTTTATGAACCAAAATTAAATGCATATGAGAATCAAAAGTTGACCCCAAAAAATAATGAGAATCAAAAGTAATAAAATAATAAAACTGAACTCGTACAAAATTGAAAGCCCTCACTTTGGGTTCTGAATCCAACATACACACAGTTGTTCTTCAAAACTTAACTGTATCCAAAAGGACTTTTGTCCTTCCACGAGTTCCTGTAAATTAAGCTAAAAACATGAGCGCACATAATATGAATGCAATAAGCCCAAAATATTATAAATAATGGTCTCTAATAATAATATAAAAGCCCAAATAAGTTACCTAAAAAATTAGACTATGTAAAAGTTGTGAAGATTTTTTCCAAAAAAAAAATTGTAAGGATATATACGATGAACAATCATATCCTATCAACTATAGGAAAATTATGGGCATATCTTAATACTAAAATCAATCAACATCAACTGCTAAAAGCGTTGGAATATCGATATACCGGATCATCTTCCCTCAACTATATTATTCAATAGATTATACGAGTACACTAAGGTTTCTAAAGTTCAATACTCAAATGGCATTTCATGTATTTGTTTAATCGATTTTCTGACTTTTGCCTCATTTGCTGACAGTTACTTCTTACAACTAGATCGATGTGGTGAGCAGTACGTGATTAATCTGGTTGAACTTAGAGGTTCAGCCATATTGTTAGACCATATTTTTTAGACATACAAGGTCAATTATGTGAAAATTTTACATTAAATAAAAGTTAAATTCAAAATAAATAAGGTGGACAAAATGAAAATTAACTGCATCATCATGATTTTAAGAAAGATGAAAGCGAAACAGATGGCAGAGAAATCGAAGAGAATGACAGCAATCAATGTTCACGGATGCACTATTGACTTCTTCTTTCCTTCTCCTTTCGCCATTTTTTCCCACACACTTCATTCATTCACTTATTCCCATTCCCACATCAAAATAATAATGTAACTAACTTCCACTTCATTATTAACTTATTCATTCTTCCCTTCTAATTTCCCCCAGATGAAACGAGGAAGAAGCATATGAAAATAATTAATAAATATATAAGAGACTGAAGAAGAAGGAGAAGACGAAGAACATGGCGTGGGTAAGATCAGCGGTAAACAAAGCGGTTGAAGCGGGTGGCCAAAGCTATATTAGACGTAGCCTTCGTAACTATGCCGACTCAATGAAGCTACATGCAACCACCACCGTCGGCTGCGGTACCAGAACCTTACCCGATCGCATGGTAAACTACATTTGATTTCCTTTCCCGAATTTTAATTTTAATTTTGTCTAGGTTTGGGAGTGGGTATTTTAGGTTAACCAGAAGTTTCGGGTTCAAATTCTAGGAATGGAGTTTCTTGAAAACTTGAAAATCAGATCGGAATCAATTTTATGATTGTTTTTAATTTGTTATCTTATGACACGGAATATGTGCGATTTGAGACGAAAATAAAATCTTTCTTGGTTTGGGGAAAAGTTTCTACCTTATAACGGTACCTTGCATTGCAAGAAATCCCTGCATTATAACTCTAGTTCAAGAAGAGATTTGAAATTAATTATATGATTTGCAAATTAGTTAAGATTATTCATTAGAGTAACCAGTAATCTGTAGGTTATAGAGTTAGAAGATGGAGTATCTTCAGAAGATATAGTTAAAATTATTCATTAAATCTTTATATACTAATTTTTTTAAAGTAACAAATTAAATTAACAGAATATCTTTAGAAAAGACATTGCTTCTTTCTGAAATATTGAATGTAAATGGTTATTTTTGTTGAATAGGTGGCTCAAAACATGCGAAGCTTTAAGAACACAGTAAAAAGGCTAGAAGAAGTTTCTGTATCATGTAGAGGGATTGAGAGAGTTCAGTTGCTAAGGAGATGGCTGGTTGCATTAAAGGAAATTGAGAGACTTGTTGCTGCCTACGCAGGCAGCAATCCAAGAGATCTTCTTCCTGATGAAGTCAAGGAGTTACCTATAAGTCCCACTTTGGTTTGTCAAATTCATCTTGTTTTTGCCACTCTTAAATTGCATTTAATTTTCGAGCATAATTTCATTTCCGTATTTAGTATCTATTGTTTTACAATAAAATCTTGGTGTCCTTGGTGTCGTGATTGCAACTTCAATTTGAGCCTATTCCAGCCTTGATACGGTTATTTTGCAGTCAAATTACATGAATTGATACATCATCACCACAATTATGAACTGCTATTTGAAACATATGAAACCTGTATTTTCTTGCATTATTTCATTTCCCTATATATATTTTATAAAAAATGCTTTCCGATGATTAGCACTAAAATATATTATAACTAAAATTTTCGAAATCATTAAAGAAACAACAGAGCATAAATATGCCCAGATTTCAAGCACAAGTCAAACCTATTGTAGGCCATTGTATATACTTCTTAGACAATCACTATGTGAAGCTAGTTTACTTCTTTGAAGCTTTTTCTGTTTATTTTTAAAATGGAAATTCATGCTCATGGCATATGAATATGGACAGGTTTATTATGTTGACCCTGACATTGTGGATGAACCAAAAAGTTTTCGTGATGTCTTCCTTCATAGTCAAGCTTTGGAGGGCATAACATTATCAATGGTGAGTTCAAGTAAGATGATGTTGCCTACAACGTTAGTAGTGTCCAACTTTTTTGTTTGACGAATGTAATGGCCAATTATCTAATCTAATTTCAATAAAGGATTTGTATTTTACGATGAGGTAATGTTTTAGATCATATTTTGTTGATGATTTTGCAATCATATTATTCTAATATTTAAATCAATATTCAAGTCATACCTCCCAAATTACTTTATATGATTTTTATTATTTTCACATTTTCCTTAACTGATTTTGAAAACAATGAACATTGAAAATAAAAATAAAAATAAAAATCCAAACCAAATTAATCCTAAAATTTTTATTTAAATTTGATTGGGGATAAAGTGGGAGCGAAATTTACCCAAATGAAATTCATGTGTACCCAAATGAGTTTATTTTACAATTTGCACATAGAGCTCATTTGTTTAAATTTCTCCACTTTAACTCCCCAACAAAAAATACCACAAAAGAAGAGGTTCCTATATAGTTATCTGTAAAGCACTAGATATTGTATCAAGGAAGAGAGTTTTTGTTCTACTTCAAGATTGATTTATGGTTGAAGTTCACTAGTAATTCTTTGTTTAATATATGAAAAATATGTATTCAAAATGAATTTTTTATTCAAGTTTGTTTCTCTTTTGATGCAATTCTATGTATTATTGCATATTATCACAATACTAGTGACAAATTATATATTTCTCAGTGATATTTTTTCACTATGCCATAGCTTTCATAATTTCTGATTTATGAAATTTAACCGCAGGTTAACTCTTTTGTGTGACTCAGATTCTTGAAGCACCAAATGAGGAAGAAATTTCACTACTTTCAGAGATCTATGGGTAATTTTGGCTATCTACTTTAACCTTTTTATCTTTTCTTTCTGTTTATATTCATGCTTCAAAATTATTAATATTGCTACACATTTGTAGAAATATCTAGATATTTGTATGATCAAAATAAATATCTAGATATTATAAAAGAAAAATCTAGAAACTAAATAAATAAATCAATAACTAGAAATATCTAAGATATATCTAGAAAAATCTAAATTAAATATCTAAGATATTATTAGCATATTATCTAGAAAACTCCCAGAAAATATCTTGGATATTTATCTAGGATTTCATCTTGTTAAGCCTATAAATAGGCTACCAAGGTTCTCATTTTGTAATCAACTAGAAAACTATCATCAACTAGAACACAACACTCACCATAACACAAGCCTTTGTACTCTCTCCTTCATTATTAATAAAACTATCAAATTTCTTCAACCAATCTAAATCTTCTACTCTTCAAATGTCTAAACTAACAT
>JASCZI010152348.1:5442-16943 GCA_036250425.1 Stylosanthes scabra | reverse complement strand
TATATATATATATATATATATATATATATATATATATATAAGAAAATAAATGTTGGAAATTAGTTCATTTATATATATTCAATACCGATGTATATAATTTTAATTTCATAAGTTTAATTTTAAAGTATTAATAATGTAAAAATACTTTACACATTTATTCGAGCAAAAAATAGTTTTTTTTACTAGACAAGATATAATTATTAGATGTGCATGCAAATTTTTAAAAAATTAATAGATCAAAATCAAATTAATTTTTTTTTTATTTATTAGCATGCACATACAATTGTACACATTTCAAACCTTAGTTTTTTCTTCGTAAGATGATAACTTTTTAAGTACATTTTCTTTTTCTTTTTCTTATCTTGCATGCATCTTCTATTGTCTTTATTATAAATCTGCCTAGTACCTTAGCTATGAAATACCAAGTTTTGAAGAATAAATCAAATTAAATTATAGTATATCATGTAAACCTATGGCAAAACTGTTATTTAATTTCATGTTAGGTCATTTGTGGTACATACCGAGGTTATATTAATTACTGTAATACTTTATATAGCTATATATATATATTGATAATTATTAATTTGTAGAAATAAAAGTTCTTATAGCTTAGAAAGGAATGCGTAAGGCATGTTAATTAGGATGATATTAAGGAATGTATAGAGTGATAGGGTCGGTGACGAAAGAGATAAAAATTTTCAGGATTGGGAACTGAGCTTTCTTACCACTTTCATATAACCATGGCTTGGGAAAATGGAAATGGAGGAAGATGGGGACCGCAAAAGATTTTCTACTATATTTCTTCACTTGAATTCTTAAGGATAAGGATTATAATGTTAATTATTAAGGGTATGTTTAGGGTTTTTTAATGGAAAATTTTATTAATTAATAAATATATAAATGATTTAAGTTATATGCACAAGCAGACTCTCACGGATGTTACAAATGGTATCAGAGCCAGGGATTGACATGTCAACGAGAACATTAGATCTTTATAGGGGTGGAATGTAAAGTCTCATATCGATTGGAGAGGAGAGTGAAGCGTATTTTATAAGGGTGTGAATATCTTTCTCTTAAACCCACAATAGTCATCTAAAGTACATAAAGATTAGGAATAAACAATATACATTGGACATGTATTAAACTCGTAATGATTTATAGTGTTTGAAGAGAGAGAACTCAATAATAGATGTGGATAGATTTGTGCTAAATATATGCATACAGAATTCTATACGTAGATGATCCAAATTATGCCTTGAGTGAATTAATTTAAGTAATGCTCTGTTCCATATATGGCTATGCTTATTAGTTGCAGCTCCTTTGGTTATAACTATCACGCATGAGTGAGTGTATACATGATAATGAGTTCAGCAAAGAAAAACACAGTGTTACATGTTAGAGAATAATGTGCATCATTTATAACAAAACTGTGAGTCTGTGACTACAATGTTTTGCATCTGTTTATATCTAAAGTCAGATCAGAATTCATGAAGTCATATAGGGATATGAGGTTTCTGTTTTGTGATAGGTGAAATGAGAAAAAGGATTATATGCATCAGATTTCTGATCAAATGCATGTGATTTCAATAAAGGATTATTTAAGGGCGAAAAAAAAAGGAAAAGTGAAGAAAATAAAAAGGGATTGGTGTGCATGCTTTTAATTCACACAGCATACATTAATTATAGACTTATGTAAATATTAATTTATTATTTATGTCACTAGACTAGAAATGTAACCACTTAGAGTAAAGCTTTGAATATATTTGGGTAAATAGCTTTGAATAATTTAGATATATAGAATTGTTATTAATATTTACTCAGAGAAAAACAAATAAGGTCACATGGATCAATCAGAATAAAGAGACTAATAAGACAGCCCACATGGGATATGGCAGCTTGAACGCATTTGTGATTATTAAATAATTATATTAATATTAATATTATATATTATTTTATATTATCTCTATGAACATTTTTTTTAACTGAAATGAAGAATTGAACATGGACTGTGTTCTGGATGAAAAGAAACTAAAATTATCAGGAAAATGCACTACTTCCTTTTCAGGGAATTAATTAAGAAAGATTGATATTTGAATTTTATTTATTTTTTCAATTCTAATTTCTTCTGTTTAATTTGAGTATCCAACACCTATAAAATATATAATTTTCACATAGTAATTGATTAATTAGTACCTAAACTGCGGCATACGTACGGATTTGGAAGCTAGAAGGAGTCTCCCTGAAGGAATTTTAATAAAAAATAATAAATTGCATTAGGTTTAAAAAGTGATAAAGTATGAAGATTATATAGTTAGCTAGATATATTTTCAAAAAAAATATGACTTTATGAGTAGTGATATCATCTTCTAATAAATATTTGTTTAACTATATACTAAATGATAAAATTGAAATATTGATTAAATTAATAAAAATCTTAAAATGTGAAGATAATTAATAGGGTTAAACAATGAAATGAGAGGAATAATAATGAACATTTTTTAGATTAGCATCCATAATTGTACTCTTGATGAGAGGCTATTGTAATTAGTGATAATCCATTTAATCAGCAAGCATATACATGCATATACAGATTTGATGAATACTATAATGCAAGAAATTGTAATAGTAATATCTTTATTGAAAATGTCGAAATCGTTGTTAACTTTGTTTATCTCAATATATATCACAAATAGAAACATTTAACATCAAGCACAAAAATGCACAATCCCAAATTAAATGTTGAAACTCATTAGTACTTAGTATCTCGAGTTGGATCAGCTTATATATTACAAATTACAAGTATTCATGTACCAAAATTTGCCCTTTCCAAAACAAGAATCCAATCCAATAATTTCTATAACAATTTTTTTTTTAAAGTAATTTTATAAAGGAATTGTAGAGTATAACGGGTTAATTAATTGCTTTTTTATTATTTTTGCTGATATATATAACGTTCTGAATTTCTTCTGGGTTACATACATTAATCAAAGAAGATAAATTGTTGAATTGATTAATTATTTTGATTAGAGTTATATTTAATTATTGCATGAAAAAATGAAACTATCATGCATTGAAGGCTCAAGCAAGTAGGTTTGATAGTTATTTATTTATAGGTTACATAATAATACAAGCATCTTAATTATTATTGATTAAAGAAAAAGTAATATTGCTGCATGGATAATAGTTTTATACAACAGAGATCAACCAACAAGATATTAATTGGCTAATTAAGGAACAGCTAAAACATCCCCTACTAAAAATAATATCATGCACTAGTTAGATAGATATCATCTTAATTGGTATAGCCTAAAATAATAACAAACAAATTTATAACTCATTACTTTCGTGCTTAATCATACAATTACTGTAGGAATCGAGCTGAACAAGAAATATTGCAGTTAACTACGGTCATTCAAAATTTGGTGTTTCACCTGACATTTTTGTTAGTCAATAAACAATATTATATAAGAGAAATTTTATTTGCACACTAAAATTAACTACTAATGTATTTATATATAGATATATAAAAATATATATGTAATTTTATCATTTTTAATATGTATTTTGTATTTTAATATATATTATATACTGATGGCTTATTTTAGTGGCTGATTTTAATGTATAAATAAAATAATTCATAAATAAATAAAATGAGAAAAGATTATTTAGGTGTTTTATGTGGAATCATAGTGCGAGTGAGAAGAACATGCCTTAAGAAAAGTAGAAAACATTAATTTGAAGTGATATATATATATCAGAAAAAGGAGGGATTATTGGATGAAGAACTATCACTTTCTAGCTGTAGGTGCTGGATCAATTGTTATGAATAGGCAACAGTTAATAATTGTGATGATGAAGAGGACAGCAGTGAAATAATAATAATTCAACCGACTTCACTTGTTTTTAATTCGATCCCTCTCCCATTTCCTAACTTCATTCAATGGGGCTGTCCCAAGCCATCCAAATCATTCATTCGCAATCAATAATAATAATAGCAAAAAAATTATTATTATTATTATTATTATTATTATTATTATTATTATTATTATTATCTCTTTATTTTCCCCTTTCTTTTACATAATACTTGAGCTCAAAATTTAGATTTAATTCTAAATTTATTCTAAATTTTGTACAGTAAAATCTACTAATACAATTCACATAAAAAAAAAAAAAAAGCTAAGAAGAAGAAATGAAGTATCTTCTAATTAATCTTGAACAAAATTTTATATTCAAATATAACCACAAATAATGTATATCGAGACCATCTTTTGCATCCAGTACTAGACATACAATCCTATCACGGTCTTGTCTTTAATTAATTCAGCTATATTTGAATTTTAATTTTCAATTTTGAAATTTTCGTAACACAGTTTTCATAATTTCGGGGAGCACTATGAGTCTATGACTACTATGCAAAATTGGGTGACCAGTTGGAATATTAATATGCTTCTATAGTTGCATCTGATCCAATGTGAGTGGTTATATTACAATATTGTCTCTTTTGCAATTTATATATGTTCAGATGAAGGAGAAAAATGAGGAATAACTTTGTATATAAAATAAAATGATTTATTTATTTTTATGAATGTTCTAACCTATAAATTAAATTAAATATCAACTAACACTCAAACAATATTCTTTCACTTACTAAGTTGTTCCCTAATCCCCTAAGATTTCAACTGAAGCAGTGACTTCTTCACTGTAACATGTTTCTACCACTTGAAACTTAGCATGTAAGTTAAAAAATCAAATATAACCTAGTTTTTTATTTTTTTATTTTAAGTTTGTACGTATAATTAGTTAATACAATAATGAAAATAGAAAACTCAAATATTTTTAATGCATTTGATATACATTAACAAATATTTATATTTTATCCTTTTTATTTTGTTTTTTATGCATTTTTAATAAATATTTGAAAAATACTTATTAATAACATTGTATTTTACAAAAAAAAGAAATTATATAAACAACAAATGTCATCCGATCGGTCGTCACATGCATAATACAAAAGTATTTATTTAACAAGTTTAAGAGAATATAATGAGATATATAAATTATCATATTTCTAAACATTATTAAATAGGTTTTCTTTTTTAATAAGAATTGAATTTTATAAATTTTCTTTTTACAAAAATTCTATTATTTCTTATAACAGAAAGGCTTAAATTGATATCCTGAGTCAATCAATCAATGCATTTATAAAAGAATAGGATACTAACAGTGGCGTTGTCTATATGGCTCCTGATTAGAATCCAATCAATCAAGTGCCATTTGCATTAGAAATACTGAAACTTTTATTATTATTCTTTTTATATTAAATTTTATGAAACTTTTGCGTATTATGTTCCTTATCGCATGGGAGCTTGTCTAAATCTAAGTGCATCTTTTTTTAGAACGAAAGAAATAAAAGAACTGAGTATCCTTCAGCTACGATCCTAAAATATCAAGAAATGAAGGGTATAGTGGAGATATTTAGTTATGGTAAAGGAAGTTGCTGACGTGGTGGATGGTATCCATAGAATCAAATGGCAGAAAAAATGTTAATTATTTGTTAGGTATGGTATGGGCTATGGGGTTTTTGGGGGATGGGTGGTGTTGGTTTGAAACTTTGAATTGTTCAAAGGGGAAGGAGGTGAGGTGAGGGCACAAAAACCAGAGGAGTTGGAATCTGACAGAAAGGCAGAGAGCATTGCCCACGGTGGCTAAGATGCCAGGGCGTAACAGTAAAAGACCTCGACTCCCCAACTGCATTTGCAATTCGCATTCTCCAAAACCGCCCGCGCGGTTTTCCGTGCCTCCTTGCTCTGCTTCACTATGCTTAATGCTTAGCACTATCATAAACTCTCATTGGTTCATATACCAAACCAAACACTTTACTATTTCCTTAAATAAAATAAATTATTTTATTATCATTTTTCAACTGAAACACCCCAAATATAATTACTCCATATATATGAGTGAAAGAATCGTAATATTGATTTTTTTTTTTTGTGTCTAATCGTCATATTGATTTAATTATTGAAAAGTTTGTAGAACAATCTTCTTCATACAATTTAAAAAAAAAAATTCAAATTAGTAATGCTAATATAATTTTAGATTTTTTCTTCAAACATATAATAATAATAGATGTTATATATACAAAATTATAAATATTAAATTATAAAAATTTCATTTGAATAAGTAATTTAATTAACTAAGTTCAACCAAGTCATTTATTTTTATGCTAAATAATCTATTTAGCATAGAAATAAATGACTTGGTTGAACTTGATTGGCTAAAATTACATTGTTCAAATAATATTACTAAATTAGTCTTTTATTTAGTATAAAAAATAAATAAATTGATTAGACTTGATTGATTAGATCACTTGTTCAAATAAAATTATTCTCCCTTTAACATTATTCTTAAATATTTGTTTTCTCCAACAATATAATCATTAGATGGAATCAAAATTAAATACACTAGTGTATTAATAAAAATTAATGTAGCTGTTAATTCACCATTTTATCTGTTAAAAATATAGAATAACAATAATAAGTTTAGTTTTAATTCAAATATTAGAAATAGCAATTATATATATATTTCTTTAAAAAGGAAAATGTGCAAAACAAATATCACACCAATACTCATTATTATGTAGACAGATGATATAAGAGTTGAGTTTATATAGTAAGAAGTAATAAACCAAAGTCATTAACAAAAGTCCAAAGACATGAAACGAAGATTATTTAACAGTCAACACTGAACAGAGCATACATTAGACATTCTATAAAAAGTGAGGGACAAAAAAGTCATTTCACTTACCCCTCCATTCAACACCCCTTTAAAGACCAGAAAAGCGGGAGTCTCAGAGATAAAGAGCTCTCTCGCAAGTCACAATAGAGATAGAGAGCGAAGGAAGAAGAGAAAGCAGAGAGTGAGAGAGAAAAAGAGAGTGAACAAGGATGTGGAAGAAACCGAAGGCATCACACTGACATTGACATATTAGCATAAAAGAAAAGTGTGATAGTGAGCGAAAGCAAAAAGATCCAAGAACAAAAAAATACAGAGCAAAAATGACGACGAGTACCATAGTAAGAGAACAGAACCTGGAGAAGCACATTCACAAACAAATGGGGTGCATGGCTGGCTTCCTTAACATTTTTGACCGCCACCAGATTCTCGCCGGAAAACGCATCTCCTGCGCCAAACGACTCCCTGCTCCGGTAACTCCCCGCACCTGAAAAAAAAATTTCCCTTACTTTTTCTTCCTCATTTTAACTCATATTTCAATTTGCATATTTTTAGCAGCAACCGGAATCCTCACCAGAGCCGGAGAGCCACGTGGCTTCACCGGCGCGTCCTTCAACGCCATCACCAGAGCGCGTGAAAAAGAGCCCAGCGAGAGAGCACACGGTTACGACTGTTACTACTCTACCGGTTCTAGAATTCAAGGAAGGGACGAGGTCCACGTGGAAGTTCTCAAGGGAGGCTCCGAGGCTCTCATTAGATAGCAGGACCCGAACCACCTCCCCGAGCCTGAGCCTCTCCCCAAACCTCACTCCAGACAACGGAGGAGAGAAACTGTCTTCAGAGATACAGTTACAGCGCCGTTCAACAAGCGTCGTAGCGAGGCTCATGGGCCTGGAGCCCTTACCGGGCCCAGACTCGGATCCAGGGCCCAATAAGAAACCTGAGCTCCGAAGATCCGCTTCCGAATCCAGAGCCTCCAGAGATCTCAACCGTTTCTTCGACGCCGCTAACAGCAACGGTTTTCAGCTGAACCTCAAGCAGGTGCAGCAACGGCAACAGTACACTCAACCGCAGGGGATAGTCTCTGAGGGTTTGAACAACAATGCAGGTTCAGATCCGGCGAAGCAGGGTGCACGGAACAACAACAACGCGAAGCGAGAGAAGAACTATAACAGCAATGCAAGGAACAGGGGAGTGGTTACGATGGTGCAGAAGAAGAGCTTCTTTGACTCCGCGGATTTCTTTCCCGAGGTACCAAAACGCAGCGTTTCGATCTACGGCGAGATCGAGAGGAGGCTGAGGATGCGAGGTATCGACGAGCCTTCGAAGGATCTAGAAACTCTGAAACATATCTTGGAGGCATTGCAGCTTAAAGGACTCTTGCATTCGAAGAATCACGCAAATCGAAGTAACTGTAACAACCACTACAATATTAATGACA
The DNA here is from genome assembly GCA_036250425.1 of Stylosanthes scabra. Classification (NCBI taxonomy): domain Eukaryota; kingdom Viridiplantae; phylum Streptophyta; class Magnoliopsida; order Fabales; family Fabaceae; genus Stylosanthes; species Stylosanthes scabra. Next base: position 8,767 of record JASCZI010152348.1, on the reverse strand, counting down.
TTTACAATCAAAATCACATGAACTTCGTTCTCGATGGCGGAAGAATGAAGAACGATTCTCCTATTGTTTTGATTAAACCGGTTCGATCCAACCGAACCGGTAGCGATTCCCCGACGTCAAACGTCCGGTCTAGTCCGAGGGCTCGCCGGAACGAACGTCAGCCGGAGTTTGATCGGAGAAGTAGAAATGCGAAATCGCCGCCGGTTTGTAGGAGCCCGAACCGGAGGAATGTAGTGGCGAACGCGGCGGAGAATCATCACCAGAGTAGAGTGAATGTCTACGACGGCTTTGATTCGAGAAAGGTGTCTCCGGTTCAGTCGCCGAGAGTAAACTCAAGAAGAAACACTCCGGTTCATTCTCCAAGAATGAAAAAACCGTTTGATCAGAAGGAAGAGAAGGTGTTGACTGTAGCAGAGGATGAATCTTCCACAGTTTCAGAGAGTAGCTTCAGCACTTCTTCACATACAGATACAGAGGTAAAGTAACTATAATTTACTGTTAATGACAGTCAATTATTCAAATGTTAGTTATTACTGTAGTTTTTTTACGTTAATTAAAGAAAAATACTGTTGGTCAATGGCAATAATGATTTTGATTGTCTTGGAATTATTTTTTCTAATTTTTTTTTTTTTTTTTTTGGGAGTGTAGAGGTACAGATTGGAAGAGTACAAAGAAGGGAGGAATTTACTGGACAGGTGTGACAAGTTGCTGAACAGCATAGCGGAAATGACGGCCTCGAACGAGTTGCAACCGAGTCCCGTATCGGTGCTTGACTCGTCTTTCTACAGGGACGACTGGTGTTCACCTTCCCCAATCACAAAACGCTGCATTGATTACAAAGGTTAGTGTGAGTGTGTAACAACTTTCGTAGCAGTGTCCTGTTGTGATTGATATAACGATACAACATTACTTTGTTAATTTGGGTTAGCTTGTTTAATCTTTGGTGGCTAGCGATGACTTATTCGTATTTTTTCATTGCCAATGCTAAATGAACACATGCCTATGCGTTTTAAGCACCACACCTGTCTCTGTTATACTCGTGCTTCCCATTCCCAATTGCAACAAGTACAATTAGGGTGGAAACATGCTATAAAATTGACCAAATTTAATTCAGAGATGCCAGTAATTCAAGAATAGTGCATGCTTTCGTTGTTTTGTTCTGTATCTACGTGGACCAATAATTTCACATCAGTACTGCTGACATGGCAATAATTTCACATAATTCACGTGTGACTGAGCTCAATTGTTGTTCCTAATTAACTTAGTTTATTAGCTTCTAAAATTGTTTAAATTTGTTATTATAGATCAAGCGGCCGACTCGGAAGATGATATGTGGAGTGCTGCATTGTGCAGCAGCGAAGCCAAGTCTGAAGATGCAACAGAAGACAACGACTTCTGCTACGTGTCAGAAATCCTGCGCGCCTGCACTTACTTACCAGAAAACGGCGACGCTTTCGCGTTACTAGAGAAGCAGCAGATTCTAAAGGGAAAAGACACTTCAAAGGCCTCAACAATTCAGAGGCGGTTAGTGTTCGACACGGTCCGTGATATCTTGACCCGGCATTGTCGGCTTCCGCCGTGGAAGGTGGCGTTCGGTGGCGATGAGAGGCAGAGAGTATGGTCGGAGTTTCGGAGAGTACGAGGAGAGAGGGAGGAAGAGGAGGAGGAGTGGTCGGAAAAGGACATGTTTGAATTTATATGCGGGGTTTTGAGGAAGGACATGGCGGAGGATGTTGAGGGTTGGGGAGAATGGACGGTGGAGATTGGAGATATGGTATTGGACATCGAACGGCTTGTGTTCAAGGATCTGATTGGCGAGACTATACGAGAGTTGGCCACGTGTGCATCCTCCCAACGTAACAGAGTTTTTGCGCTTCGTAGGAAGCTCGTCTTTTGATTTTTCAGTCAAACAATGGTGCACGGGAAAGGACTATAAATAATTAAAAATATAACATAACAGGGAAAAAAAAAGAAGAAAAAAGACGAAAAAAGAAAAGAAAAGTAGTCGCACGCTTTGTTTAAAATTTCGCGCGCTTGCTTTTTTCCGTAATCATTTCGTTATTTTTTAATTTTTTTTTGTTAATGACGGAATTAGGCTGGTTTAAATATGAAATGTAGGAAAATCTGAGGGAGAGTGTTCTTTGTTTTTCTTTCTTTTCTAATCTGATTGTAGCAATGAAGTGTTGGATTGTTGTAATTAACTGCGGTGGGTGGATTAGAAGGATGGAAATGGGAAAAAGTTGCATAATGGAGTGGCAGAGGGAAATAACATTGCTTAATCATTTTTGTTATCTAGTAAACTACCATTGACCAGAATATAATTTGTTTTCCTTAATCTTGGCTTTTTACCATTTTTTTCCTAGTAAATTTGAAGATGTTGTTTTCCTAATCATGGGCATTGCGAACAGAAGGTCCTACAGATTAGAATAGTGGAGTAGCGATGCCTCCATTAAGGACAGCTTGCAGCTTTTGGGGACTTTGAGGTTCCCGTTTTATAAAGGGACAGAACAATTTGATTGAACAACTCGAAAAATACTTTCACCTAGAGCAGCAACATAAATAAGCAATTAATTAGGATTTAGGAATGAGTGAGTATATACTAAGAAAAGAAAAGTTTATATATAGATAAACTTTAGGTAAGTTCATTACTATTATTATTGAGGGTGGGGGCGTTATGGTAAAAAGTGAATAATGGAGAACACCGTCACTCCCTCACGGAGCAGCGCCGTTGATGCTCCGTCGGCTTTTGCTCGAACAGTTCCGATCTACTTGCTCCTTCCCCAGCCGCCGTCGATCTTGTCTTCAAGGGAACGTCGGAGTTGAGCTTCAGGAGCGAGAGGGAGGGAGGGAGAGAGAGAGAGATTCATCGACGGACTGACACCGCTGCTCCCTCACGGAGCAGCGCCGTCGACGCTCCGTCGCCGTCTGCTCGTGCAGTCACCACCGATCTACTTGCTCCTTCCCCAGCCGCCGCCGATCTCGTCTTCAAGGGACCGCCGTCGAAGAACAGGTTCCCTCGGTTAGCTCCGGCCTCCCAGGTTCTTCAACCACCTTGTGTGTCGTGCCCTTGCTCGCCGATTATCAGGTGGCCTTCGCCGAATCACGGATCTAGAACCATCGTCGCCGCCGCAGATCTACAGGAAAAGGAAGCAGCAGGTCTTCGGCGGTCTCGTTCTCGGAGGGTAGCACACTTTTTCGACCAACAAGGGAGCCGGAAACATCCTCGCCGACGATCTGTCCACCCTCTTTCAAAGCCGGATCTGCAGGAAGAAAGAAATCCCCCACCACCGATCTCCTCCATCTTCTCCGATCATCCAGAAACTTA
>JASCZI010152347.1:1610-16963 GCA_036250425.1 Stylosanthes scabra | reverse complement strand
CCTAACTTTTTATTTTCTGCTCACTAACATAACATTAATTAAATAAACAACATAAACTGATTCCAATAGTACCAAGTGTGATACGGTTTAAATCCCTCATCAAGTTGTTGATAAGGGTTTAAATCGGGACCATCACTACTCATAATTGAATGTGACATACAGAAAAGAGGAATAAAATTCATGGCAAACCCTAATCCTAATTATGTCTAAAACGTGACAAAGAAAATAAGCAAGTCTGTAGAAATTAAAAAGTAAAAGTGTAAGTGTAAGTGTAAGTGTAAGTGTGTCCGTAAAACCTATAATTGGACTATTTATAATGTAAATTACTAAACCTAAAAGAATTACATTTACTGAAAGTTGAAACAATCTTGCAGAGTCATGGGTCTTGGGACAGAGAGTGGAAGTCACGTTTGGGCCAAGTCTGGAACTTGGTCCAAACGTGACCTTGAGTGTTGAGATGGGAGAGCTTGGGATGAGTGGTCTTCCTCACATTTGGGTCACGTTTGGGCTTGGCCAAGCCCAAACGTGACTCAAACGTGGCCTTGAGGTGGTGTTGGGCTGGTCACATTTTTGCTCTCCCAAAAACGTGGATCAAACTTGGGAGCTTGGAGTGTGGGCTTGACTTGAGATTTTGAGGATGTTGAGGCGTGATCTAGCTTGTTCCAAGTTTGCTTGAGTGAGCTTGGGGAGAGTTATGGGCTGGTCACGTTTGAGTCACGTTTTGGCCAAGCCAAAACGTGACAGAAACGTGACCAAGGTGAGCTTGGCAGAATGGGTCACGTTTGGGCTAGGTAGGAAACGTGGCCCAAACGTGATGTGTGGAGGACTTCCCTTGCCTTTGTGGATGTCACGTTTGGGCCATGTCGTTTGTCAACGACATGGTCCAAATGTGACCTATACTTGCCATGGGAGCTTGATTTCTCTTTGGAGGCCTCAAGGATGTCACGTTTGGGCCATGTTTCATGACATGGTCCAAACGTGACCTATATAGCTTAGGAGTCCTTTGATTTAATTTTTGTTCCAAACTTCTCTGTTTTTCTTCTTTTTCCTCTGTTTCTCTTTCTTCTTCCTCTATTTTCTACTTTTTCTTCTTCCTTTGTTTTCTTGCTCTGTTTTCTTCAATTTTCTACAAATAATTAACAAACACTCAAAGTATCTCATTTATTTAAGAAATTGACATTTAACATTGAGTATTGTGATAATTATCTACTAAATTAGCAAGAATTTAGTGCCTAAAACCATGAAAGATACGCAGTTATCATGTTGTTGCAAAGATTTTGTTGTGTTTTCTTTCCTATGTATGCCTATATGTAGGGGGAGCTACTCTTATGAAAAAGATGCGGAGCACATGAGCACATCAAAATTGGAGGAATCTTCAAAGGGGAGTATTCTTAACTCTAAGCTCAATTCCTTTGAGTCTATGATGAAATTGGTTCTTAATGATGACAAAAACATTGTTTGGGTTGGGTTGAAAAAGCCCATAGTGTGTTTGATTAGTTGTGCATTTCTGGTTAGGCAAAAAGCCCATTATTGGGGCTGTTGGTTTAAGAAGTTATTGAGCCCAATTTTGGTGCTATTACATTTCATAATATAAGCCCATGTTGCTGCCTTATTTGCTGCCATTGTTTATTTCATTATGCAAAAATTGGAGGCAAAGGGAGCTTCTTAGTTGGCACACTTTGGAGGGACCAAAATATTTGAAGAATCAAACACAAAATATAATGGAGGGATGAAGATCAAAGTTGGAGCCAAAAGAATCAGCTGAAGGGTTGAGATTTGTTTAGTACAACAAGAACAAGCAAAATTGAAAAAGCAAAACAGCAAGGACAACAAGAATGCACTCTCCACTACTCTGCCCCTGCTATTTGTGCGTTTCTACTGCTGCCTCATTGTTGCAGTTTGCAAAATGGAGAGCAACACAACCCACTACCTTGTTGCAGGCTCCAACTGGTTGATTTGCTAAGGATTTGGTGTGCAAAGCTTTGATCTTTTGGAGGCAACACACTTATATAAAAGGGTGTTCAGCCAAAAGAAGAGGCAAGGAGAAAAATCAAGAGAAAGAGCATTTCATCCATATCTTTGAGCAAATCCAGAATTATGAATTCTGTTATCTTTTCCTTCAAATGTGTTGAATGTTTTATATTGCTTTACTAAGTTTATCATTCTTGTTTTCATGAGAGAAAAGCCAAATGCAAGGCATTAGAAAAAGCTATTGAGAAAAAAGGCAAGAGTGATAGGTTTGAGAAAAGCCATTGGAAATTAATTTTAAGTTTAGATTAGTTTCTGTTTTGGATCATGAGCCTGAGAGGTTCCCCTTGTGAGTTGGGATAGCACTCATGTTGATTTCTAAGCTATGTTAGCTTAGGTTGAAAGTCCTTGGTTAAGGCAAGTATAATTTCTTTGAATTGGTGTTTGTAACTTCATTGAAATTAGTGGAACTCCACCATGGTTGTGGTGGAGACTGGATGTAGGCTGCAATGGTGGTAGCAGAACCAGGATATGTGCTGCTGTTCTTCTTGAGTTTGCTTTATCTGTTCTGTTGCACTTCTATGAGACAAAATCCTGCAACTCGAGTAGACAAAACATGACAGCAAGCTTTACTTGCCTTCTTGGCCGAAAAAGTGCACTCAAATTCAACCCCCTTCTCTGAGTCACTACAAATCTTCACAAGCGTTGCCATTTTTCGCCAACTATATATGTTCATTCGTTTGCTTCCCTTCAATTCTAACTTCTAAACATGTATTTTTATGTACGGTTAAATGTGTCACTTAGTCTTGTGATTGATATTTGATACCAACAAAAGGACGATGTGGTCTTTGGCATTAGACTTGCGAGTATTGTGACAAAAGTAATTAAGAATCAACCCAAATGTTTCCAGAGCATATTTGGCTGCTCTAAGCTAATAATTTTGTAACTCATATTTTCATTTAATAAACAGCAACACATACATGATACATATTAACAATTTTATTCTACATAGAAGAAATCGAGATATACATTTGATATTGACAACCTACACGGTATATAGTGTATACATATACATTTACCCTGTCGTGTCCTTCTAACAAATTTCCTAGTTCAGACCATTATTGCTTAGAATACGTTTTGGTCATCCTAAGAAGTTAATTATTCGTGCCTACAACTAAATTGTAGGGCACAAGACCAATATTATATATATACAGGTCATATAGTTAGTTAATTAATTATCTAATGGAATTAGACTTTTGGAGGAGGAAGTATCCATGAGGAGCCTTCAATGAAACCAAGATTGAGGAAAGGTTTTACATCTGCATCATTTAGTTGCTTTGTGAACTTGGCGCGCCCAGCAATAGCCGCTCCCGCTCCGGTGTTTTTGTACTCTCCGAAAAATACAGTACTGTTCATAACAATCAACCCATAAATGGTCAATAATTAATTTTTAAGATCAAGATAGTTCGTGATTAAGTCAAATATTTATGTTTACGTGATAAAATATATAGGAGAATATACAATACACATTATATTCGTAGCTGATTTTTTGTGAACACGTAAATAAGGTTCTAAAAAACGGATATAATAAAGTTAAAATAATATATTTATGTTTTTCAAATATATATTTTAAATCGATTAAAAATCAGGCCGATTTGAGTAGTCTAAATGTTTTATAACTAGTTCACAAACAACATGTTTGTATCCTAAATAGAATAGTTAGTAACCGATTTCTAGTTAATCTATTCGAATTGGTTCTGTTCAAATCAGACATTTTGGTTCACATTGTATAATTTGGTCTTTTTGTGTTTTGAATAAATAAGTCCCTAATAAATTTTGTTATGAAACAATTAGGTTCTATAAAATATCACTATAAAATAAATTAGTCTCCTTTCAAAATAATGGAGAGACATATATTCGATGAGAGTAATTTTCGAACACTTTTAAAAAAAAAATTATTGGAAAATTAAGCGTCCCATCTAAAATTTCTTAGGTCCAATTTAATAAATGTGAGCAAAATATTTGTTTATATTTTATAATAGTAGTATTTATGAATAATGAGAGATTTACCTATCAAATTTAGAGTTCATGTTGTCGCTCCAACCTACAGGATTGATAACACTGGACATGGTGGTGTAAGCAAAAACGACTTGGGGATTGGACATCCATGCTCTACCCAAGTAAGAGCCAGTCCCTGTTCCGGTTACGTCGCAATGCACAAATGAGTAGGAAGTGTCTTGTGAGTCCATTGTTCTTGCTTGTGCCACTATCACTGTCATTCCACTGTCGCCAAGAACATTCAACTCTGTGTTCTGCATTACAACATTAGGAAAACACTTCTGCTTATTAGATTTCTTCTGTATCTGAAAGTGAATGTATGCATAATTTATTTTAAAAATTAGTTTAGTTTTTAAGAACTAATAAAAAAATAATAAAATTTAAAATTTTAAAGTATTACTAAAAAGCATGTCATATTATTCTAACTAGAAAACTTTGACCAAAGTTTCAAATATTTTTATTATTTTTAATGTTATTTTTGGATTTTTTTACTAACATGTCACCCTTTTTTTTTAAAATTAATTACCTTGATGCTATTTTTTTGTGTTACTATAAATAATTATAATTAAAAATAAAAATACAAATCAATTGTCACCTTTGCAAAAGAATGACATTTAGATCATTTATTCGAAACAATGATATTTTAATAATAAGGTTTAGAAAAAATTAGCACATTTCTAACGATATCATTATTTTAAGATATTCCCTGTTACCTCTAAATTTTAATTATTGTTTTGATTTTTTTATTAAAATATTAATGTATTTAGACATTTTAAATCTAAAAAGTGATAGATTTTCTAATTAATTTTTAAGAAGGTGAAGAAATCCCATGGAAAAACAGAGGTATCATAGTCATTGTATTTACCAAATAGAGTGACCTCCCACTTCCAAAAATGAAATCAACGGTGCCTTGAATCATGCAGTCCTTGAAGAAATGTCTGTGTCTATCATCACAGATTGTGTCTTGGAATCCCGTAAACTTGCAATTATAAAACGATGCCTTGTCTCCGGAAATTCTCAATGCTACTGCTTGTGCTCCAGGTCTCTGTCCATCAGGTCTTGGTGCAGAGTTCTATGTACACCACCAATTTCACAAACAATAAAAACAATCATCAAAACATAAGTAAATTGGGTAAGGCTTGGGTCTTTCTGGGCCTCCGTGGCCAAGTTCAAAAAAAAAATCTCAAATGCTCATAAATGTTGGATGTGTTTGGTTAGTTAGGGAGTAAAATTAGGGTAAAAGTTTTTATAAAGGCAGAAATGATGATTAAGTTAAAAATATTTGGTTAATCATGTCAAATTATCTAATAATTTACTATATCATCTTTAGATTACCACTTTTTATAAATCTTCATTAAAGATATATTGATGTCAAGATACTATTATAATTCTGTTTAATGACTCAATCAAATATGCTCAGTTAAATATGTGAAACTATCCGATGGTTTGTAAGTTCGGTGACAACTTCTTTATAAATGAAATCTCTGTGAAGAAGATTCACACATTGAAGTCCTTGAAGGTATATACAATTGTGTTTTCCTTTTACCCAACTTTTTTACCAAGAACCAAACATACTCTAAATTCATATTAAATATACTAACCGAGATTTGGATGTTAGCGGCGACGAAATAATCGGATTCAACAATCAACGTAGCACTGTCAACAGTGCCATATTGTTGTGCAGTGCCACCATAGACCAAGGTTGGAATGTCCCCTCCTGGTGCACCATAAAAGGTGACAAAATTCTTGGTCCTTTCAATCTTGATCTTTTCATTGTATTTCCCAGCACCTATGTATATGATCACACGCTTGGCGTTCCCGGAAGGGATGCTATTGACGGCATCCGTGATGCTCTTGAAATCGCCGCTACCGTCTTGCATTACCTTGACGACTTTAGAACCTTCCTCGGCCGCCACAAGCGAAGGATCAAGACTGCTCTTCCTCTGATCCAATGGACCAACGTTTTGGTTGAACCATCCATCCAGTTGACCCTTGTCAGCTGGAATTGGCGCATTATCATCACAAAGAACAACATTGGATGTTGTTAGCAATATTGTAACCACCATGATCACGAGAGACCCCTTAGTGTCGGAGCTTCCAGCTTTGGGGGCCATTTCTTATTTTTTGTTTTTTTTTTTTTAATATAAATTCCTCCTCCTTATTATTTTTTTTTAATTTTTAATTTTTTCTAAGGATTTGTTTTATTATTATTTTTTATTACTATTATTTTTTTCTTTTGGGTTTCACAGTTGATGGATTGGTGATGTATTTTATAGGATACGTTGAGTAAGAGAGATGCCTAATTTGTGATACTCTTTTTTGGGTGCAACAATTTGATTCACCCATCTTTTTAACGGTGAAATTAAACATGAGGTCATTGATAATTCAAGGATTCGAAGTAGTTTCAATTAATTGGATGAAGAAATTGCATTGTAGTTTAGTTGAATTAGCATTCTTCATTCTAGTCGCACCAATTTGCAAGCCTACATTGAAAGTAGCATGGTTTAGTGATTCTGCACCATCAATGAATTAGGAAAATGTATGAGTGCCAACCAAGCGTGGTTGTCAAATATTCTTGTTATCAAAGAGCATAGTTTCTCTAATAAATTAATAATAAGCAAGTATTTTTACATACTTTTAATACGGTTATTTGGTTAAGAAAAGATAAACATCTTTCTTTATTTAATCATATATCTTCCGAGTATTCTAAGTTGTTACTTGATGGCTAGTTTGCAAATCAGCTTCAGAAAAAAAGTATTAATATAATTGTTCAATAATAATTACATAACATAATAATATAGATTTATATATAATAGTATTTTGAAGTGTGACTTGATATTTTGATTAAAAAAAATATTGGTAACCAACAAAGATAATAATTAGCCAACTTTTTTCTCTAGAGATATAGAACGTCTGAAATCTAAAGAAGCAAATCATCCGAAATCTAATAAAACAAATCATCCAAAAATTCGAAAAATAAAATATCTAAAATCTAAAAAGCTAAACCATTTGAAATCTTAATTAAAGATGTATATTACAAATGATAGCACGATGGACGATAGTGGTTGACGGAAAAGTTACTGGAGGGACTGCTAAAAAGCTACTGGAAAATTCATTGGAGGATTGCCGGAAATTTGTTCGCGGTGGCCATCCCTGGTGGTGGTTTGCAATGGAAGTAGATGACTTGTGGTGGTAGGTGAAATTATTAGTTGATGTTGACTAAAATTTTGATTGTTATTGCATTGTTACCTAATAACATTGTTGTTTGATAAATTATTCTTTAATTATATGTTCTATTTTTATTTTTATCAAAAGAAAAGGACTAGGGAGGGAATACATTATGACCAATAGGGAACCAACACATAGTTACGGATGATAACTCATATAAATTTTGGATGATAACTTAATATTGTATATATGAGTTACGGATGATAACTCATATAAATTTTGGATAATAACTTAATAAGGAATGCTAGGTAACCAATAAAAATTCAGCCAACATCAGCCAACAACTTGAATAAGATGTTCTATTTCTTTAGGTTTCATATGTTTTATTTCTAGATTTCGAATGTTCTATTTCTAAAGTTGGCTGATAGTTGCTTTAGGTTTCAAATATTCCATGACTTTCATTGTGTACGTTCTATAAATAGTAGTTATGGATGTTCTTTATTTTTGTTGGCTGATCTATTGGTTTAAAAATTATTGGTTACCTATACTTTTTTTAACTTAATTATTGGCTTCCTAATATTAGTTATGTAGAACTATTCTTATCAAAATTACTATATTATTAAAATATGACTTAATTGCCGATGGCATTACCCCTCCCTTGTTATAATTATATTTATATTTTTATTTATTAATTATCATTAAAATAAATGTATAATATTAAATATTTTAAATATATAATTATACAGATTATATATATTAAATTATAGATATTTAGTTGAATAAAAAAATTTTATATTCTGAGTATTGGGCACTCTAATATTATGAGTTTTGCAGAGAATATTTATATTCTTGCTAACACAACAAAAGTAAAACATCATATATATAGAAAAGAATCAAAAATACTATTTTAAATTTTTTAACAATATTAATCGTATAAAAATTTAACACTCGTTAAGTTTATATATATTGATTTGCATTTTTATTTTTATTGTTTTTAGAATTTTATGATGACAAAAAATAGTAAAAAGGATAAAAAAAAATATTTATATTTTTTATTTTAGTTCTAATAAAAAAGCATATAAACAAGTTTTAAGTTTTTTAAATTTTCGGTGATAAGATATATATGAGTCTATTAAATTTTATGAAAATTTTATATTTTTAATCTTTAAGTAGAAAAATTCCAAATTTTCAGTAATTGAAGGAGGCAAACCGATAAATTAACAGTCAGCTGAGGTAAAACGGCGAAAGGTCCACAAAAAGGGTGATGCAACGTGCAACGAATTGAAGTTTTCGGTGCAATCATTATTAATTGCTTATTTACAATTTTTCAATGTTGCAGGGATGTAAATTCATGAAGCATTGATTACTTCGTTGAAAACTTTGCATTTGATTGCAAGCTAGCTAGTTCTGAAGTAATTCTTCGCACCGCCACTGTAACATTATTATTGGCCATTACAGTTTTATTTCGGATTTTCGGTACAAGCCTTTGGTTCTTTTGGTTGCATTTGGTTAGACTGGGAGACATGAACACGATGAATACGGTAGTACATGTCCATTGTGTGGACACACAATAGACATGTATTTTATGTCGCTCCTAAATTTTGAGACACGGACTTTTCACATGGACACAAATTTTTTGGACATTTTTATCCTTGATATTTTGTGACAATCCATCCAAACATACCCTCTTCAAAATTACTCTCCCTTCCTCTTCATTGCTCTCATGCCCCCTCAACTCCCTCACCTCCAAAGAACCATCTCCTCGCTGTCGCACCTTTTTCTCCTTTCTCCGTCGTGGTCTTTGTCGCACATTGTACGTTGCCTAGGTCTCTGCTCCTTTTCCGTCATCTTCCTCTTCCTTCTCCACATTGTCGCATCTTCCTCGAATATTTGGACGCCGCACTCTCTGTCCCCTTTCCATTGTCTCCCTCTTCGTTCTCTGCTTCGTCTTCACTCCTAGGTAAGGTTTGCGTTTCCCTTCTTCGTTATGGATTTCCAATTTATTCTAGATCTATCATAATCTCGCTCTGCCTATCTTCTATGCCCGCCACCACCTCTATTTTGCAGTCGCCTCCTCAATCTTTCCTCTAGTTCTCTATATTTTCTTTGAAAAGAAAAAGAAAATTGTATATTTGTGTTTTTATTTATTTGAATTTTGATTAGAATTTGATAAACATCGTTGTTTTTTATAATTAAATCTATTTGAATTGAATTTTAATTTTTTTATAACTAATTATTGTTGAATTGAATTCTCTGGTTTGCTGTATTATTTGGATTGAGAGGGTGATAGAAAGGTGATGGTGACGGTGATGGTGGTGTTACTGGGCTAGTTGCAGTGATGGTTGTAACACCCTAAGATAACATTTACTTAGCTTTAGATATTATCTAAGAGGTTACGACATAAGAAAAACGTATTATCGTTAATATTTAATCGAAAGAGATATAACAATTAGGAGCCATGGACTTAGAATAGCGAAGCGTAGAAAGATCATATAACATGTAACGAGACCCATAGCTAGCGCAACATACTTCATACACGTGTGTGTGTGTATATATATATATATATATATATATATATATATATATATATATAACAAACCATACATGACATACTTTACTAGTGACAACGGCGGCGAACCACCGGCTAGTGTCAATTGTTAGCTATGATCCATGGACAATTGTATCTAAGGAGATATACACAGCTATGAACAAAAAGCAAAACAAGGCTATTCGCCTCAAAGCTTTTCCGCCTTGCCATAAGCAGCTAACAAGTACCTGGACCTGCATCTAAACATGTGGAAACATATGGAGTGACAACCCTAAACCTTGGGGTTCTCATTACGGTAAAAGCGCCCAAAGCATAACATATAACATTACAGGAACCTCATAGACATATCCAATCATATCATACATAGTGAACAACAAACACAAAAGATAAGCAAGTCAAGCACAAGTAAGGCAAGAACGATCAGTCAACAATAAGCATGCATATTCAAATATCAAACCAAGATAGGCAATCCAAATCAATTCAACCAAATGCACATGATGCATGCCTGACCCTATGGCTAATGAGCTCATTTGGTCGGTTACTTTAGCCAACCCGACCGATCCAGTAATAGTACTGGATCACTCTCAGGAACGCACTTCCCCGAGGACGATATCTCACGCCCCATCGTTTTTAAATACATAAAAGGGGGTTTCTATAACTTAGCCGCTCAATTAACGACTCTGGCATTCCTTTAGCGCCTTTTGCGCTTGAGAGTCCGCTTTTGCCCCGGAGCTATGGTAGGTAACCATCGAAAGTTCCCACCGCTCTCGCGGACTAACGTACATGCATACATTCATCATTCATACCCATTAAGGGTGTACATACATGGTTGAGAGTGGGAGTGATGGCTTAGAAATCCGTTTGAAACAGTTAGAAATCATTTCCTTAAATTTTGAGGGGCAAAAATCGACTCTGGAATGGTTAGAGTCGACTCTCTGGAGCCCCTAACAGAGATCCTTCGTCTTTGGAGGTATAAGAATCGACTCGAGAGGCCTCAGAGTTGACTCGAACCTCTCTGAAAAAGCTTCTCAACTTCTGTTACCGTAGTCGGCCTACTCCATTCCATTACCGCTTCTATCTTCGACGGGTCCACCGCCATACCATCCTTCCCAACTACATGCTCCAAAAACATCACCTCCGACTTCCAGAACTCACACTTAGAAAGCTTGGCGTACAAGTTCTTCTCCTTCAACCGTTGTAGCACAATTCTCAGGTGTTGCTCATGTTCTTCTTCCATCTTCGAGTACACTAGAATGTCGTCGATGAAAACCACAACAAACTTATCCAAGAACTCCTGAAACACCCTATTCATATAATCCATGAAAACAGCAGGGGAGTTCGTTAATCCAAATGACATCACCGTATACTCGTAGTGTCCATACCGCGTTCTAAAAGCAGTCTTAGGAATATCGGACTCCTTCACCCTTATCTGATGATACCCCGACCATAAATCAATCTTAGAGAATACCCCGGCCCCTTGCAACTGATCCATCAAATCATCAATCCTAGGAAAAGGGTACTTATTCTTCACGGTCACTTTGTTTAACTGATGGTAATCCACGCACAACCTCATACTACCGTCTTCCTTCTTCACCAACAGAACAGGCGCTCCCTACGGAGACACACTCGGCCTGACGAAGTTCTTCTGCAACAACTCTTCCAACTGAGTCTTTAACTCCGCCATTTCTGATGATTCCATCTGGTATGGTGTCACTGATACCGGTCCTGATCCGGGAACAAGTTCAATCGCGAACTCAACTTCCCTTTGAGGGGGAAACTCCAGAATATCTTTCGAAAACACTTCCAGAAATTCTCGCACATTCGGAATTTGTTCCCACTCCACGTCATCTCCACTCAAGCCAGCAGAGAACAAAATGAATCCTTGACATCGTTCTCCACTGCTATAAACTTCCAGAACACCAAGATAACATCTATGAGCAACTACCGCTCCCTCAGAATTCTCGCTTGCGAACTTAACCTCTCGCTCATAGCAATCAACCATCACACGGTGCTTGGACATCCAATCTAGTCCCAAAATCATCTTTAAGTCCTCCATAGGCAAACAAATGAAATCATGTACAAACTCTCGACCAAACAGTTTGAATGGTAGTTCACTACAGCCTAACCTAGTGTCTCGCATACCCGAGGTGTTATGCACATGCAACTCCACTGCTAACTGAGAAATCTTTAATCCCAAGTCACTAGCTTTATCGAAATCAATGAAAGAATGCGATGCACCAGTATCAAAAAGACCAGATACAACATTATCACCAATTTCACATTTACCCATAAGTAAAGTACCTGACTTCGACGCATCCTCCGCCGTCACCGCATACACCCTTCCTTGCTGGAGCCTTCCACCACCTTGCACACTCTTGGATGGGCATCCCCATGCCATATGTCCAACTTGCCCACAGTTGTAGCATAACCCCATTCCTCTCCGGCACGGAACGTTCAGGTGATGCTTCCCGCACTTGTCGCAACTCACAGCTCCACCACTAGAGCTACCGGCCTTGTTACCCGCTTGTGAACCGTTACCCCTCTGATTACCCTTATTCCATGGAAGGCGTTGGTTTGACGCATTCCCCAGCTTGAACTATTGATCTCTCAAGGAAAAAAACCTACCCCTTCCGCGGCCTTGGGGGTTACCCCTTCGTCCACCATTCCAAGGAGGCCTCTTGTTGCAATCCTTAACAACTAGGCACTTGTTCACCAGAGTAGCGAACGTGCGAATCTCAAGAGGAGCTACTACCCTCATGATGCCATCCCTCAAACCATCCTGATACTTCAAACACTTCCATATCTCATAGCTCTCAGGGGCTCCTTGGCAAGTCCGAGTAAAACGGCACAGATCCTCGAACTTGCGGGTGTATGCCGCAACGTCCATATCTCCTTGTCTCAGATGCATAAGTTCTATCTCCCAAATTCCCCTTACCAACTCGGGAAAATACTTCAGATAGAACGCCTCTTTGAACATTGCCCACTTAGCTACGAAGTTGGCATCCCCTTGTTGCAACAACCGGAGGGTTCCTTTCCACCAGTTATGGGCTTCACCAGTCAGCATATATGTAGCAAAAGATACATACTGATCTTCCGGCACCTGTTACGCCAGAAGAGCCCTCTCTATGTCCTAAAACCAATCATCCACTTGGGTTGGATTAGCGAATCCCGAAAAAAGAGGTGGATTGATCTTCAGGAAATTGGCCACAGTCATCGGCCTAGTATCAGCGGGAACTCCTCCGTTCCCACCTACGACTGGCTGAGCATGAGCAGCATTCATGGCGGCCATTCCTACTTGAATGGTGTTTGCAATGTTGGTCATAGCGGCGAAGAACTCTCTCTGACCGTTATCCTGCTCGTTACCATCGTTAGCATTGCGGGGACTTCCTCTACCTCGTGTGGGAGTTGCCATCAGAGTCCTGTCAACACCAATCGCAGATATCAAGGTGATCAGTCTCAATATCATAAGTAAAGTGTATCAATTTCCCAAGGTATACTCATACACAAGCAAAGCTACAAATATCATGAAGATACACCTTTATAGCATAAAGGCACACAGGAATATGCAAATTAAACAAGCATAAGCAGTCCATTCCTCGGGCTCACAAGAAAGGAACGACTCTGATACCAAAATGTAATATCCTAAGATAACATTTACTGAGCTTAAGTCTTAGTAGATATTATCCCAGAGGTTACGACATAGAAAAAACGTATTATCGTCAATATTTATTCGAAAGAGATATAACAATTAGAAGCCATTGACTTAGAATAGCGAAGCGTAGAAAGATCGTATAACATGTAATAGGACCCATAGCAAACGCAGCATACACCATGCACACATATATATAACAAACCATACATGACATACTTTACTAGTCACAATGGAGGTGAACCACCGGCTAGTGACAATAGTTAGCTTATAGATACAACTCCTACATCTCCACAAGTTTTGTTACTAAGCCCTATTCATAAACACATATACATAGCTATGATCCATGTACAATTGTATCTAAGGAGATATATACAGCTATGAACAAAAAGCAAAACAAGGTTATTCACCTCAAAGCTTTTCTGCTTTGCCATAAGCAGCTAACGGGTACCTGGACTTGCATCTAAATATGTGGAAACATACGGAGTGAGAACCCTAAGCCTTGGGGTTCCCAGTACGGTAAAAGCACCCAAAGCATAACATATAACATTACAGGAACCTCAAAGACATATCCAATCATATCATACATAGTGAACAACAAACACAAAAGGTAAGCAAGTCAAGCACAAGTAAGGCAAGAACGATCAGTCAACAATAAGCATGCATATTCAAATATCAAACCAAGATAGGCAATCCAAATCAATTCATCCAAATGCACATGATGCATGCCTGACCCTATGGCTAATGGGCTCATTTGGTCGGTTACTTTAGCCAACTCGACCGATCCAGTACTAGTCTCGGATCACTCTCAGGAACGCACTTCCCCGAGGACGATATCTTACGCCCCAATGTTTTTATATACATAAAAGGGGCTTTCCATAACTTTGCTGCTCGATTAACGACTCTGGCGTTCCTTTAGCACCTTTTGCCCCTAAGAGTCTGCTTTTGCCTCGGATCTATGGTAGGTAACCATCGAAAGTTCCTATTGCTCTCGTGGACTCACATACATACATACATACATTATTCATACACATTAAGGGTGTACATACATGGTTGGGAGTGGGAGTGATGGGTTAGAAATTCGTTTGAAACAGTTAGAAATCATTTTCTTAAAATTTGAGGGGCCAGAATCGATTCTGGAATGGTTAGAGTCGACTCCCTGGATCCCTTAGCAAAGATCCTTCGTCTCTGGAGGTATAAGAATCGACTCGAGAGGCCTCAGAGTCGACTCGAACCTCTCTAAAAACATAAAACTCATTCGAATTGCAACTAGAATCGACTCTATACTCACCAGAATTGACTCCCCACACTTAGTGAAATTTCAAAACATTCGTGTGAGGTGACAGAGTCGACTCAGTGAAGATCAGAGTCGATTTGGACTAGATTTGAAAATATGGCTTTCGCCTCTTTCGAAATAAGAATCGATTCCTGTTATGCCAGAGTCGACTCCATGTACTTAGTGAAATTTTGTTATTAGAGGTTTAAAGAGAGAATCGACTCGAGACCCAACAGAATCGATTCAGGTTGCCCCAAAATCAGTTCTTTGCTCTCTGTCCAATTAAAAATCTATTCTGGGGTGAGCAGACTCGACTCTTAATGCCTCAGAGTTCTATTTTTAAAGAGTTTTGGTCGTAAGAGTCGACTCCCAACGTGGAGAGTCGATTCATACGTATCAGAATCTGCAGAAAATGGTGATTTTCACCAAGTTTGAAAATGTAAACCATGTTACAATATGCATGCAAGGTTTTTATGATTAGGTTTTGATGAATGACAACCATTATGGAATTTATGACAACCATCGAAAGATTTGAGGATCCACTTGAAAGCAAAACAACAACTACGACAAGAACACAAAGTCCGCAAGGTTGAAGACGTTTTAGAGTCTTAGGACTTAGGTAAACTCTTGTCAAGAACCAAATTAAATTATCTCTCTCACACACACATAAGAAAATGTTTTTAAAG
>JASCZI010152346.1:0-16976 GCA_036250425.1 Stylosanthes scabra | reverse complement strand
CTAGAGATAGTCAAGCTAATTGTTATGCAACTAAAATTCTGTGGGTTAAAATTGGATTAGAACTAGTTTGGATATAGTGACATGTAATCTAATCTAGGATCACTTTGGAGACTCATAAGGATTAGAATCGGACTTAGATCTTCATCTAGTTATTTAATTAATTGACTAAGAGATTAGCTTTTGATTAGGTAATTAGAAACTGAGTCACTAAGAGATTAGAGCTTAGTTACACTAGATTGTTGTGCTTGATAACTGAAAACCTAGAGTTGATATTCGAATGTATGCATTGGCCCTCAAGGGAAAAACATCTCTGAAGCTCTTAACACTCCATTCATCATATTAATCTCAAGTAATATTTTCTGCACTCTGTTCTTATTTGCTTTCTTAATTTCGAATCATACATCATCACACTCTCAAGGTTTTATTCAAATCTGCTTGTATTCCTCGTGGGATAGTATTGCTTAGTCCTTTATTCCTCGTGGGAACGATATCCACCTCACCGTGGTATTACTTGAACGATTCGGTGCACTTGCCGATATCTAATGCAATCACTCTAATAACTAAAATCAATCGCGGCGGCGACTCCGACGACCACATGCAGCGGCATCAATTGCCGGAAAACGAATGGCAGCGGCTGAAAGTAACATGTAGTGACTAAACAAGTTCCAAAAATTTAAAGGAAGGAAGATGGGTTCGAATATACTCTCACCGGCAGCGGTTTTCCGACGGCAACGGCGATCTCCGGCGACCAGAGACACTTCTTGTTAACTCCGGTGACAAGAACTGCGACGGAAATGGCCTCGTTCATCGCCGGCGACGTGAGAGCTCAAGGACAAGGGCGGAGCTTCGACGGCGACGGCAGGTTTTGGGCGATGGAGTTGCAGCGGCGATCAACAAGAGCTCGAACAACGCTCTCTCTCTCTCTTAACGCATCTCTCTCCCTTACTCTTGAACCTGTCGACCACAACAACCACCGGCGGCCGCTCCTCTGTCAACGGCGATGGCGAAGTCACGGCTAGGAACGGCGACTATGGGGAAGGATTTGAAGGTGGAGTTAGCGACGGCCGTGACTCCATGGACGGCGGCAACTCAAGGCAGCAGTGGCGGCGTCATTCATTCTCTCTCTCGTCAAGTCTCTCTCCCTCCTTTCTTCATTCTCGACGACGGTGGCGGCGATGAAGGTGGGTGTCGCCGGCGCCTTCTTCTTCTTCCCCTCTCCCTCTCTTGTTCGGATGTGTGTGTGAGTTAGTGTTAGGTTAAGTTATGTTATTGTTGTTTGTTGTGTGTCCGTTAGTGAGAGAGATGAGGGAGTGAGTGGGTGCGGCTGGTGAGTATGAGTAAGTGTAGTATGAGTGAAATTAGGGTTAGTTGTCGGTAAGTCTTCAATTGGGGTGGTGTACACTAGGAACTGTAGTTCTAATTGGGGAAAAAGGGTAATTGAACCAAATTGATGGGTAATCGGTTCAATTAGATAAAATTACACTTTAGGGGCGTGTTAATAAATTTGGGTCGTTACAATCCACCCACCCTACAAAAATTTTCATCCTCAAAAATTCATTATCCTGACGGTAGATACATCGCCCGTTCTCTTTCTTTCACCCTACCGAATCACCTCCCGAGCACCCTCTTTACTTCCGTCCAACTTTCCCTAAATGCTTACGGCCCTCACCAATCTCTTACTTGTTTACTGGCAACCTTCCACAATTATTCCGTTTCGGATCTACCTCCTTCTCAACTCCTTAAAGCTTCAAGCTCTTCCTGAGCTCACACTCCTTCACGATTCATCTCATCTCCAATACTTGACTCATATCCGAGCGTCACTAGCTCGTAATTAACTTAACTGATTTTCTCAACTTGCTTGTACACTCTCTAACTCGAAGCTCTATTAGGCTTTAATCTTCTCTCACACTCGTCATTATTAACTATAGATTTAAGGTCATTATCTGGCACCCTATGATTCTAACGCGTGATTCGTAGCATATATGTACCAAGCGTAATAGCGAAAAGATTTTCAAACTTAACCAAAGGGAGTACGAAACCTTGAACGAAAGAGCATGCGAAGTCAGAATGCTTAGCGAGAATCAAAGGAATTTGTAAAATCGTAACAACAAAGAAGGAAATCAAATGACACATCAAAGGATCTCGGATCAACAATCCTGGAAAGAGATAAAAAAAGAGAAATGATGGTGCAACATGTAGAAACAAGTACAAGGCAACTTAACAGAATACAAAATACACGCATCAAAATGAATTAGCCCGAGGGCAAGAAGTTCATAAGAGTACAAGAAGATTCGTAGAGGCACAAACATGCACGAGTCATTAACACAAAATGGAAAGGACTTGCCGGAATATAATCTTACATCCGAATAGGAATAGTGCGGGCAAAACGTAATAAAGCAAACAAAAGAGTATATATATGACGCTAATCAAATGTTTGACACCCACGTTATCGACGACTTAGCCGTCAATAATATAATTATAGTACCGATGGCTAAGCCGTTTGTAGATGTAAGGCGTCGTGGCACTCTTTGGCGGGAAAATGGCGCCAAAATTATCAACGGCTTACCGACGGCGGTGCGGTCGGTACACCCTATTTTCAAATTTATTCGATTCAGTCTAATATTACCGATGGGAGTGTCAACATTACTGATGACTGGCCGTTGATACACACCACATCCTAAGACCATCGGAAACGGTCATCTGTACATAGCAGCAATGTAGTAGTGATTGCTGTGTTACATGAATTTTTCATTTGACGTATTGGGTCCAAAAATGTATGCATCAATAGCAAGTTCCTAATCACTCAAGTTCATAATTTCCGGTGGTCGGAACACGGTCGATAGCCACTAGAAAGAAAAACTCAAACTTTCATGAAAAATTTTAAAGATATGGCAGCAGAAAAGGAAGCAATGTGATAAACACATTTCTAATGATTTATCTTCTGCTATAATTAGACAATTTATAGAACCAAATTCACTTAAATACTTGCAAGTTGAGGGCATTCATGAATTGTTGTTCCTTAGGACTTAAGTTGTGAATACCTGCATTTTTAGCCATATTTTGCTATGGATTTATTGAACTCACATTCCATTTGATACCTTGATTGGTTGCTCAAGTGTTTCAAGCCTATATAGGTTGGAATTGGATTGGGAGTGGCTAAAAAAGGCAAAGTTGTAAGAAAATCATGAAGAAAAGCTAAAAGGAGCATTCATGGCACATGTGCTTACGCACATAACCCTCACCCGTACGCATATCACCTTGGAGTAACGTGCAAGTTAAGTTTTCCATCATGTGTATACGCACCACCGTAGGTGCGTACGCACGTACCCAAAATTCGACATAAATTAGTCTACGTCTTGTATGTGGGTAAGCACATGTGCTATGTGTGTACACACATGCAACCTGACAGCACACTTAAGTGAATGACAAAAAGGGAATTTTGAGTCAAAGGCCCAAGTCTTGGCCTTTTGAAGGGCCCATTTGAAGACATATGAAAGGGGGAATGCTGAAAACACAAGGCCACAAGGGGATAGCTTCTCATTAGGATCAATTCTAGTTTTTAGAATTTTTGGAAAGTTTTTTGAGAGTAAGACTTTCTCTCTTGTTCTTACAATTTCTCTTTTATTTTCCAGCTACTATAACTCATATCCATTGTGGATCTTAATGTTTTAATGTTTAATTGTTGATATTCTTACTTGATTAATGCAATTACTTCTTGTTTCTTTCATCTAGCATCTCTAATTTTCTTAATTCTCCATTATTGCTATTTTTTGTTCTTGTGTTCTTGCTGGAAATTATTTTCTCTCATGATCTATTGTTGGTTTCTTTGTTGAATCTTGATAATTGTTAGTTTTATTGTTGATCTATATCATTGGTTACTTTAGATTGTTGATTTCTATTGCAATTTACCATTTTGATTTACTATGTACACTAAGGCTGTGTTTGGTTCTGAGACTGATACTGGGAGACTGAGACTAAATTTAATTTATGTATTGTGTTTGGTTTAAAATGGACTAAATTTACTTGTATCTCAGTATTGTGTTTGGTTTAATAAAAAATAGAAGGATTAAAACATGTAAATGATGTAAACACCCCCCAACGTTACATGAAACCCTAATTAGATGCAATTAGCCCCAAATTTGATTTCACATTCTCTTCTCTGCAGACGATTGTGGTCTCCGCTTCGGCGAGTCGCATGATACGCTCTAATCTCGGTAAGTGCACCGAATCGTACAAGTAATACCACGGTGAAGTGGGTATCATTCCCACGAGGAATAAAGGACCAATCAATACTATCTATCAATTATTCTAATCAGATCAAATAAAACTTTAAGGAAACATGATTAATGAAATTCGAACACTTGTGAGTATTAAAAACAGAGAACATAAAATTACTTGAGATTAATGTGATGGAATGAGATGTTAAGAGCTTCGGAGATGTTTTCCCTTGAGGGCCAATGCATACATTCAATTTATAATTCTAGGATTTCATAAATCAAGCATAACGAATCTAGTGTAACTAAATCCTAATCTCTTAGTAACTTAGTTTCTATGTACCTAATCAAAAGCTAATCTCTTAGTCAATCAATTAAATAAATAGGTGAAGATCTAAATCAGATTCTAATCCTTATGAGTCTCAAAAATGATCCTAGATTAGATTAAATGTCACTCTATCCAAACTAGTTCTAATCCAATTTTAACTCACAGAATTATTAGTTGCATAACAATTAGCTTTACTATCTCTAGTTAGACTTAATTAATTATGTGATTTAATTTCCACCTAGCATAAACCAATAGATCTCTCAATCTAATTAATTTAGTCCTAGACAAGTTAAGAACACCTTTCAGTGATTCTAAACTATTGGGATGAAGAACAGAAAATTAAATCATACATAGAAGATAACTGAAAATACCTCAATGAATTAATAATCGAATGTACAAAAGACTACCTCATGATGGGTGAACAGAGCTCCTCACCCTTAACAATGGAGTAGTTTAGCAATTCATGATGAAAACTAAACCTAAGAATTATGAAAAGTGGATCTATGCTGAGTGAATAACCATAGGTGGTTAAATCACTCTTTATACCTATCCTAATCTAAATTCAATTTAAAATCTAATCATATCCTAATCTAATCCTAATCTTATCTTCTATGGTTACAAAGCTTTATCTTCTTCTCTATTTCTTCAATCAATCTTATCTTCAACCTTCCAATTATGCCCTTGATTAGTTGATGATTTGAGGCCTTAATGATATGGATTGGATTAGCTTTGACAAATTCTGGACGTTGCCCCTTTTTGGTCTCCACGTATAACGTGGCTCCTCCACGTATAACGTGGAGTCACTGTAAAATCCTGGAGCTTGCCTCTTAATTCCACGTATAACATGGGATACCCCATGTATAACGTGGGGTTACTCGAACTTTGTCTTCTTCTCTTTTAATTCCCACGTATAACATGGGCTTCTCCATGTATAACGTGGAGTCACTGGATGAGAGAGAAAGAATTTCCACGTATAACGTGGGTGCTACACGTATAACGTATAGCCTCTGTCCAATTTGCTGAAGGGTGAGTTAATTCCCACGTATAACGTGGGATCTCACGTACAACGTGGGGCTTAGGACTTAGAATTTTTCTTCATTTTTCTTCTTCTTTCGTTCATCCATGTTTAATCTCCCCTCATGTGGTCTTTAATCACCTAAAATCCTTTGTGAAAAACTCTATAAACATGAACAAAACTCAAAAGAACATCAAGTTTGTTTAATTGATCATTTGAGAGTAATAATCACAAGAATAATCATATAATTAGAGAGAAATTGAAGTTAAAAACAACCAAAGATGCATACGCATCACAACACCAAACTTAATCTTTTGCTTGTCCTCAAGCAAAGCAAGAACCAAAATATGTTTTAAGGTTCAATTTCTCTTGCTCTACTGAGACTCTTAAGATTTCCTCATGGTACTTCTCCACACTTGTTGATCTCTTTTGAAAAGATGAATCCCTCAAGTCCTCTCCCTTAGGAGATATTATGCAACTTCCTTTTTAACTTTTTTGCTTTGTTTCAGTCAGTAATTTTAGCATTTTTGTTTGTTCTTTATGAGGGGTTTTTCTTGACTTTAAATGCTCTGTTACAAGGCGGCTTTTTAGAGTAGGTATTTAATCGATAATTCCGGACCAATTGGTTCAAGTTATCAAGTGATAAAGCACTCCTCGGATTTACTTACCCAAGCATCTTTTCCTGAAACAATTGCACCACAAGCATATAACATGGGAGAACTCTTTGAGTTTTTCTTTTTATTCCTTTTATTTCCTAGTCATTATTGCTCAAAGCCTTTATTTTTCTTTGAATTCCTTCCCTGTTTTTACTTTTAGTTTTACTGATTGAAACTTTTACTACCTTTCATGAAGAAGTCACATAATAACTCTCTAGAGGATTTCTCAAAAAGGAATTCACTTCCTAATCAATCAACAAAGCATAACTCATAACCACAGAAGTTCTCTTATTGAGTGTTCATGCAAGCATTACATCTTACAATGTGTACACTAATTAGCACTTGCTTTGCCTGAGATCACTCAAGAGATTACATGACATTTATTCAATTGAAAAACAAGACACAGACTTGACAAGGACACTAACACAAGAACAGAAAAACAAGAACACAATGACTCTAAGGAATGACACAAACAACACAAGAAGATATGACAATTATTTTTTAGAGGACAAAAAGAACAAAATTCCTCACCTTTTGTTGTAACCCTCTCATTTTCTCACCCACTTACCACTCTTCTTCCGGATCACTTGTGTCTTCCTCATAAGAGTCTTCTTCCACTTCTCTAGCTTTGCCCTTGTTATCTTCCCTTGCTTTTTCTGTTGCCGCCTCTTGAAGGATTTGATCATACCTCATCCTTTCTTGGCGCATTTCTTCCTCCTTTTGTCTTTGAATGGTGAGGTTGGCCATGGTCACAGGTATTCCTTGCATCTCCATCTCTCTCATGAGTCTAGTCGTGTCTTGGTAGGAAGAGAGCATTTGTTCGTTGGCCATTTGGTTGGAGTAGCAAAGGAAGCTCAACTGATCATCAAATCCGTTCATCCCTGTGTTGAGGGCTTCAAAGCTTCTCCTACTTTCCTCTTGATACCTGTTAAGTCTTCTATAAATTGCTGTCATTGAGTTGTCAAAGTGTGTGTAGAAGCTTTGTGGAAGATCTTGCTTGTGGTGGTTGTTATGGTTGCGGTTGAGGTTGAGGTTGAGGAGCTTCTTGTCTTTGTTGCCTTGGTTGCCTTGGCTCCCTCACTCTAACCATTGACTCTCCATTGATGGGAGGCTCTTGAGGGATCATGGATTCATCCTTGATGAATGCCTTTGCTTCATGGCATAATCGTGCAATGGTGCTTGGGAAGGGAAGGCTAGATGAAAGCTTCTTTTTGTAAACAAATTTGTAGATTTTGTTCGCAATGATTTCCTCCACCCGAATGTCTTCCCCTATGATAATTGAGTGGATTAAGACGACTCTCTCCACTGTGTATTCGGAACGGTTGGTGGTTGAAAGGATTGATCTACAAACAAAATCATACCAACCCTTAGCCATTGGATCAAGGTCGGTTCTTCTCAAATAATGTGGTCTTCTATCCGCATGAAGAACCCATTCGCCTCCTTCAACACAAAGGCACTCTTGAACTTCTTCGATTCTAAAATCCTTGTTAGCCTTCCTATCATGATAGGAAGGTGCATTGGGGATTGGCTTCTCTCTAAGCTTCAATACTCTTTTGATGTCCTTGGGGTAAAACTGATTTCTTTCACCCTCACCATGGTCTTGTAAGAGTATGGTTTCCTCTCTTCTTCTTCCGGAACCCAAGCATTAGCATAAAACTCCCTCACCATTGAGTAAGGAACGACTTGAATTGGTTTTGTGAAAGTTTGCCACTTTCTTAAACTAATTTGTGCATTGAGTGGAGTGAGGATTTCACCATTGGTTTCAATGATGAGTTTCGGAAGAACTTTTCTTGCCGCAAGGAATCCCTTGTAGTGAGCCTCATGGTATGGGGTCTTGAATCTTGGCACTTCACTGCTAGAGGTAGCCACTGCCTTCCCCTTTCTCTTCCTTAACAAAGAAGCCATGAAAGAAAAGAAAACGATTTGAGTGAGAGTGAGAATAAAAAGAATTTATATGATGAATGAACACTACCCACACCAAACTTAGAACAATTGCTTGTCCTCAAGCAAAAAAAGAAAGAAAAAGAATGGAGTGGAAGAAGAGAGAGAGTAACGTGTATGGAGAAGGGAAGAAGAGTGAGTAATATGAAGGAGTAGAATGATATGAATGTGTAATGGTATGCTGATGAAAGGGGGTATATATAGTGGTAATGAGTGTATGATGTGTGGTTGGGGATGAATGAGTGGGAATGGAATGAATGGTTGGGAATGCATTATATTTTTGTGTGATATGCATGTTCTTGGATGAGTGAGTTTTGAAAAGGTGCAACCTTTCAAGAATCAAGAAGGAATCTCTGAAAAAGCTGTTATTGATTTGAAAGTTGAATGCAAGATGTGAATGGATATGAATGCAAAGCTGTTACACGTTATCTACACGTATAACGTTCAAAATTCAAATTTGAATTTGGCGTTATAGGTGATTGTGGGACGTATAGCGTGGATGAAATTGGATAAAGCAGAGTCTCTCACGTTATACGTGGAATTCTGGCGTATAACATGTGGGTTCTGGATGATAGAAGGCATGCAATGGATTTTCCCACGTATAACGTATGGATCCACGTTATACGTGGGTTGTATGCCAAAATGACGTGTTTTGGTCCGTAAGCTCACATTATACGTGGTGATTCTCACGTATAACGTGTGGCTACTGGACAAAAGTTTCAATGCACGATGAATGATGCACGTATAACGTCCAGAGGGACGTTTAACACGATGCATGAAAAATGCTTCTTCCTCTTTTTTTTATGATAAGTGCTTTCTCCTTCTTCTTTCTTCTTAATAATGACGAATCTATGAGAAAAAGTGATAATAAATGGGGTTAGAGATAAGATTAAGATACTATGAAACTAAACTAATAACTACTAAGGATACTTATGATTGGGTTGCCTCCCAACAAGCGTTCTTTTATCGTCATTAGCTTGACGGTGCTTGATCTCTAAGTGAGATTGTGGATGATCTCCTTCTTGTCAATGATGCCTCCCAAGTAGTGCTTAAGTCTTTGTCCATTGACAGTGAACTTGGAGCTATCTTTATCATTCATGATTTCAATGTGACTATAAGGAGAGACGTTAGTGACTGTGAAGGGTCCAGACCATCTTGTTTTCAATTTCCCAGGAAAGAATTTGAGTCTTGAGTTGAACAATAGAACCTTGTGTCTCGGTTCAAATGATCTTTGCTAGATCTTCTTGTCATGGAACTTCTTTGTTCTTTCTTTGTAAATCAATGAGTTCTCATAAGCTTGGGTTCGGAACTCATCAAGCTCATTCAGCTGCAGAAGTCTTTTCTCAGATGAGATATTAGTGTTAAAATTTAGAAATTTGATAGCCCAAAATGCCTTATGTTCGAGTTCAACTGGAAGATGACATGATTTTCCATAGAGAAGCTGATAAGGGGACATTCCAATTGGGGTTTTGAATGCATTTCTATAAGCCCAGAGAGCATCATCAGTCTTCTCTTTAATTCTCTATTGGAAACCTCTACTTGGCCACTAGTTTGAGGATGATTAGGAGTGGCTACCTTGTGCTTGACACCATATCTTTGAAGTAGATAATCTAATTGCTTGTTGTTGAAGTGGCTTCCTCCATCACTGATTAGAGTTCTGGGAACTTCGAATCTGCTGAAAATGTTCTTCTTGAGGAACTTGATCACCACTTTTGAGTCATTAGTGGGTAAGGCAGCTGCTTCCACCCACTTAGAGACATAATCCACTGCTACTAAGATGTAATTATTCGAGTATGAGGGTGGGAAAGGTCCCATGAAGTCAATCCCCCATACGTCAAACAATTCAACTTCAATAATATAGTTTTGTGGCATCTCTTGTCTCTTTGTTACTGCACTAGTTCTTTGGCACTTATCACACTCTTTAACAAATTGGAATGAATCTTTGAAGAGTGAGGGCCAATAAAAACCACTTTGAAGGACCTTAGTTGTTGTCCTATTTCCATTAAAATGGCCACCATAGTTGGAACCATGGCAATGCCACAAGATGTTTTTCTGCTCTTCTTCCGGAACACATCTTCTTAAGATACCATCTACACATCGCTTGAATAAATATGGTTCAACCCATATGAAGTAGTTGGCATCATGCAGCAGTTTTCTTCTTTGATTCCTATTGAAATCCTTGGGAATCACTTTCATGGCTTTGAAATTGGCAATGTCAGCAAACCATGGTAGCATCTTCACTTGAAACAATTGTTCATCCGGAAACTCCTCTTTGATTGATGAAGTAGCTGCTTGTGGCTCATGATTTTCGAGCCTTGAGAGGTGATCCGCCACTGGATTCTCAACTCCTTTTCTGTCTTTGATCTCTATGTCAAACTCTTGAAGAAGGAGGACCCATCTAATAAGCCTAGGCTTTGAATCCTGTTTAGAAAGAAGATACTAAAGAGCAGAGTGGTCAGTGTAGACTATTACTTTTGATCCAACAAGATAAGATCTAAATTTATCAAAAGCATACACAATAGCAAGCAATTCTTTTTCAGTAGTGGTGTAATGCTTCTGTGCATCATTCAAAACTTTACTAGCATAGTAAATGACATGCAACAATTTATCCTTTTTCTGTCCTAAAATTGCACCTATTGCATAGTCATTAGCATCACACATCAATTCAAAAGGTAGAGACCAATCAGGTGGAGCAATAACAGGAGCTGTAACAAGTTTGGTTTTTAAAGTTTGAAAGGCTTCCATGCATTCTTCATTAAAATCAAAAGGATTTGTTGCAACCAAAGGATTACTTAGAGGCTTACCAATTTTTTAAAAATCTTTTATAAACCTCCTATAAAATTCAGCATGGCCTAAGAAACTCCTTATTGCTTTCACATTGATTGGCGGGGGTAATTTTTCAATTACCTCTACCTGGCTTTGTCTACTTCAATGCCTTTTTCAGAAATCTTGTGACCAAGAACAATACCTTCAGTAACCATAAAATGACATTTTTCCCAA
The DNA here is from genome assembly GCA_036250425.1 of Stylosanthes scabra. Lineage (NCBI taxonomy): Eukaryota > Viridiplantae > Streptophyta > Magnoliopsida > Fabales > Fabaceae > Stylosanthes > Stylosanthes scabra. The sequence goes on along the minus strand of JASCZI010152346.1, from coordinate 5,822 downwards.
TTCAAAGCAAGGTTTGTTTCTTGGCACCTTCTTAAAACTAATGCCAGATGATGCAAACATGTATCAAATGAGTCACCAAAAACAGAGAAATCATCCATGAAAATCTCAATAAACTTTTCAACCATATCAGAGAAAATAGAGAGCATGCATCGTTGGAAAGTAGCAGGGGCATTACACAAACCAAAAGGCATTCTATGATAAGCAAAAATATTAAACGGACATGTAAATGCTATTTTCTCTTGATCAACCGGATCAAACGCAATTTGGTTATATCCGGAATAACCATCAAGAAAACAGTAAAAAGCATGCCCGGCTAACCTCTCAAGCATTTGATCAATGAAGGGCAATGGAAAGTGATCCTTTCTTGTTGCTTGATTGAGCTTCCGGTAATCAATGCACATTCTCCATCCGGTGACGGTCCTTGTTGGGATCAATTCCTTCTTGTCATTGTGGATGAATGTGACTCCTCCTTTCTTTGGAACTACTTGAACGGGGCTTACCCAAGTGCTGTCCGAGATTGGATAAATTATCCCAGCATCCCATAGCTTCATTAATTCCTTGTAAACCACCTCTTTCATTGTTGGATTCAATCTTCTTTGAGCTTGTACCACTGGTTTAGAGTCTTCTTCCAGCAGAATTTTATGCATGCACATTGTTGGGCTAATTCCTTTCAAGTCACTAATCTTCCAACCAAGTGTTGTCATGTGTTCCCTTAGCAACTTGAGTAACTTATCATCTTCTTCACTTGCCAATGCAGAGTTTATGATTACTGGAAGAGCTTCCTCATCATCAAGGAATGCATATTTGAGTGTGGAAGGGAGAGTTTTGAGTTCCAACTTTGATGGTTTGTCTTCAACAACTTTTTCTGGTTTAGTTGGATGAGAAATTTATGCACTTTCCTCCTCTTTTTCCTCTTCTTTTTCGAGTTCTTCAATGGGGAATAGCTCCTCAAGCTTGCTGGAAATTTCTTCTTCAATTGTTCTATGAACCATAGAATCAATGATGTCAACCCTCATACAATTTTCAGGTTCATTGGGATGTTGCATTGCTTTAAAAACATTGAAGATCACTTGTTCATCATGTACTCTCAAAGTTAATTCTCCCGCTTCAACATCTATTAAAGCCCGGCCAGTTGCAAGGAATGGCCTACCCAAAATAAGAGAAGAACAATCATCCTCTTCCATATCTAGGATAACAAAATCTGCAGGGAGTATGAATTTACCAACTTTTACAAGCAAGTTTTCAACTACACCATGAGGGAGTTTGATAGATTTATCCGCAAGTTGCAATGAGATTCTTGTTGGCTTCACCTCTTTAATTTGAAGTCTCTTCATCATGGACAGTGGCATTAGATTTATGCTTACTCCTAAATCACATAGAGCTCTTCTAATGGTAAGATCACCAATGGTGCAAGGAATTTGGAAACTTCCCGGATTTTTCAACTTTTGGGGAAGCTTTTGAATTTCTACACTACAATCTTCAGTGAGTGCCACAGTTTCCTCCTCATAAAACACTTTCTTCTTTAAAAGGAGTTCCTTCATGAACTTTGCATAAAGAGGCATTTGTTCCAGGGCTTCAGCAAATGGAATATTGATCCGCAGCTTCTTAAACATGTTTAGAAACTTGGAGAATTGTTTATCTTTATTTTCAGCCTTTAACCTTTGAGGATAAGGGATTTTAGGTGCTACAGAATTTTGTTTTTGAACCTCCTTCTCTACTGGTTTTGGCACTGCTGGTTCGACCACTTTGGGAGGAGTTGCATCTTCTTGTTTTTGTTGATTTTTGTAAGAACCTTCAGCTGGTTCTTCGAGCTTCTTCTCCACCTTTTTGCCACTTCTTAGTTGAATTGCCTTACACTCTTCTTTAGGATTTGTAATTATGTCACTGGGAAAAGTGTTGGGAGTTTTTCCACTAATTTGCCTTGCGATTTGTCCAACTTGCACCTCTAAATTTCTGATTGAAGCTTCTTGATTTTTCAATGTAGCCTTTGTTTCATTCATGAAATTAGTGGTGCCATCAACAAACGTAGCAGTAGAGAGAGTTAGCTTTTGAAGTGCTTCTTCCAACCCAGAAGGTTGCTTTGAAGTTTGTGGTTGAATGAGAGGAGGTTGTTGTTGCTGGAAATTATTATGGTATTGCCTCTGCCCTTGATTTCCTTGTCCTCCCCACCCAAAATTCGGATTTTGTCTCCTGATGCGTGTGCATCATTCATGGTTTTAGGCCCTAATTTAATATGTTTTTTAGTAAAGATTTAGCTTATTTCTCAAGTGAAATACATTAATTCCTCATCAATTATCATCTTGAGCATTTTTGTCTTGTCTTTACAGAATTTAAAAAGAAATGGAAAAAGAAGAAACAAGAACAAAGAGAAGCTTGGAAGTGAAGAAAAAGTCCACCCTGGAGAATAAGGCCACGCCTAGGCATTGCCAACAAAGCAAAAGAAGCAAGCATGGACGTAGCCTAGGCGTGAGTTTCATAAAAAAGAGAAACAAGCTTCCACGCCCAGGCGTGGCCCAGGCGTGGCCTAGGCATGTTGATCATCAAATCTGCCACCTGCTCCCACGCCTAGGCGTGGCCTAGGCGTGGTAATCCAACACTATGACCCATGTTTTCCCAAGTTTCTAACCATGGTTTACCAAGTCTAATCCCGAGTTTTGAAGCCCAAAACCATGATTAGAACAACAAGGCTCAAGTCTACAAGTTGATTAAGAGAAATCAAAGGATGATTAGCCAAAGTCCAAGCCCAAAGTATAATCTGCAGAGTTGTGTAATTACTGTCAGTAAAATGTAATTCCATTAGGATTAGTTTGTTTGAATTTGAATTTGAATTTAATTTATCTTTCAAATAGAATTAGGTTTAGTATTAGTATAAATAAGTGACATAACCACTAGGGTTAAGTACACTGAGACACTTTCAATTGTTCTAGTTTTTGGCCTCTGTCTCGTCCTCTCTCATTAGGATTTGTTTTCAAATTGGGATTCATTCCCCTGCCCAGACATACTTCAAGTTTCATTCTTAATAAATTGCAATGTTCTTCATGATGATGAGTAACTAATCTTCTCTAAGATCAAAGATGAGGAGCTCTATTCACTCAAGTATATTTGACTGATTCGATCTTCATCTTTTCTTCTCAAGCAAGTTACGTTTCAATTCAGACAACCAATTGTTCTGTTCTTTAATTCAGGGAGCAATTTTACTGAGAGGTAATCCTGTTCTCTCTTGTTTGGATTATTAAAATTGAGAAATTCTTAATCTAAACGTGATTCACAATTTGGTTGCCACTTGATCTGGAAATTACCTAGAGATAGGGAATTTAGGATTCGGTGTATTATTGATCCAGGCTTTGATCTTAACCCTTCTATTAAGTTAATAATTTAAGATATTGAATTTTTAATTAAATTGAAGGAAACTAAATTCTTAAGAAATTAGGGTTTAGTCATCTAAGGTTCTTGTGAATTGAATTTACTTGTGAAGGAAGAAAAGTGAATAATTGGATTAGGAAGATTATTGGTGAATATCTCTGATTCTTGATCTTGCTTTCTCTCATTAAATTTCATCTCAATTTGATTACTGCTTACTGATTGATTCTGGAAATTTCTCATTACTAGTTGTTATTTGATATCTTGTTTCTCAAGTTTATTTTCTTATTTTGTGTTACGTTACTATTAGTTTAGGGTAATGCATGCTTTTTCTTGTTATCTGAGTTTTCCTATTTCTAAGTGTTACGTCTGCTGTTCTAGTTGCATGTTTAGTCAGTTATCATTTTAATTATTGAATTTGCATGATTTGAGTTTTCTGTTGGTACTTCACGTGATTAGTAAGGAGTGGTTTGAATTTCATTATATATATTAGATAGCTAGTTTAATTTGTCTTGCAGTGGCGTTAGTAATTGAATTATTAGGACTTGCATCTTAGATTAATTGTTTAGGAATTAGTTTAATTCTGTAGGTTGTTAGAATTATTAAACTTCTCTTTTATTAATTTGTCTAATTAAAGAATTTAATTAACCGTTGTTGCTCGATCCATTAATCCTTGTGGGACGATACTCTACTCATCTTTATTACTTGATATGATCCGGTGCACTTGCCGGTGGGAGTTCGGGATTCCGCAAGGATTTCGGACATCAAGTTTTTGGCGCCGTTGCCGGGGATTAACTAGATTGACAATATAGCGTTAATTAGTTCTCTAAATTAGACTCTTTTTGTTTTTCTTTTACTAATAGGGACTTCCTTCACTTTGACGTTGGAAGCTCCCACTTGATTACTTGTTTGGTTACTTGTGTATGCAGGGAAACCGCAGGAACAAGCAGTTGGTTAAATTTGATCCTAAGATTGAGAGAACTCTAACGAGAAACAGGAACAGGGTCAAGTTCCAGAGAGCTCTTCAAGGAAATCTTTCTGTGGGGAATTCTTCTGAAGATTTTACTGAGGTGTTTTCTAATAGTGAAGAAGAGGTAATTCAAGATAATATGGCTGACGAAGAGCATAATAACCAGCGGAGAACCCTCAGAGATTACATTACTCCTACTACTGTCAGCTGTAGCAGTAGTATTGTTAGGCCCGCTATGGAGGCCAACAATTTTGAGCTGAAGCCTGCTTTGATTCAGCTCGTACAGCAAGAGCAATTCTATGGAAATTCCTCTGAAGATCCTAACCAGCACATTGCTAATTTTCTTCACATCTGCGACACCTTAAAGCTTAATGGTGTCCCTGCTGATGCCATCAGACTGAGGCTCTTCACTTTCTCATTGAGGGATAAAGCCAAACAGTGGCTGAATTCTCAACCTAGGGAGAATATTCGTACTTGGAATGATTTGGTCAGCAAGTTCTTAGTCAAGTTCTTCCCTCCTCAGAAGCTGGCCAAACTAAGGCAAGATATCCAATCCTTTTGCCAGAAAGATGGTGAATCATTTTATGATGCATGGGAGAGGTGCAAAGAGATGATTAGAAGATGCCCAAGTGATATTTTTTCTGAACATCTGCAGATACAGATGTTTTATGATGGTCTCTCTCTTTAGTCCAGAATTCTGTTGGACTCTGCATCAAGCGGCTCCTTGTCACTTAAAACACCTGATGAAGCTAAGGATTTGATTGAACTGGTTGCTCAGAACCAGTATATGTATGCTTCTCCTTCTGAAAAATCTGTCAAAAGAGGTGTTCTAGAGGTTGAGACTGTTGATGCCATTCTGGCTCAAAATAAGGCTATGGCGCAGCAACTGAATGCCATGAACAAGAAGCTTGAAAAGCTTGAAGTTTCAGCCGTAGGAGCTCAGTAACCACCCTTTCATACGTGTGGCATCTGTGGTGGTCCTCATGAAAATAACATTTACAGTATGATTCAGGATGTCCACACTTCTGCTGAGCAAGTTAACTATGTAGGTAATTGATGCGTAAATGGCAAGTATACCGTATCGTACAAGTAATACCACGGTGAAGTGGGTATCGTTCCCACGAGGAATAAAGGACCAAGCAATACTATCCCTTAATTACACTAAGCAGATTTGAATAAAACTTGAGGGTGTGATGATGTATGATTCGAAAATTATAAGAAAAAAAATAAGAACAGAGTGCAGAAATATTACTTGTGAATTAATCAGTGGAATGGAATGTTAAGAGCTTTGGAGATGTTTTTCCCTTGAGGGCCAATGCATACATTCGAATATCAATTCTAGGTTCTAAGTTATCAAGCACAACGAATCTAGTGTAACTAAGCCCGAATCTCTTAGTGACTCAGTTTCTAATTACCTAATCAAAAGCTAATCTCTTAGTCAATCAATTAAATAACTAGATGAAGATCTAAATCCGATTCTAACCCTTATGAG
>JASCZI010152345.1:4324-15114 GCA_036250425.1 Stylosanthes scabra | reverse complement strand
TAATATGAAATTTTACTTTACTTTCTCATCATAAAATGCTATAATTTCTTTTTACCTACATTGTTATTATGAAATTTTAATAAATATTACTATTATGAACCTATATCCTAAAAGACTAAAACTAAATTATTTTTAAATATTTTTATTGGACTTTTGATTATTAGAATTTTAGAGATAATTACATAAATATTATTTGAATTGAGTTCATATTTATACTACAATATACATTAAATACATAATCTAATAATATAATTATGAATACCAAAAAAATATTAGTTGTTAATATAAAATTATTTCTAATATTCTATAACATATATTATATTATTATATTACTAGTAGTTTTGTTTAAAAAAAGTGGGGGGCCAAGACCTATGCTGCCCATCTATGCCTGCTTACAGTACTATTAATTATTAATACCTTTATTATGATAGAGTTTTTTGTTTTTAGAAAAAGTATTAATTTTTAATGCTTAAATTTAAATAAACTTATATATATATAATAATAATAATAATAATACTATATATACAAGCATTTGACCAACCAAGTCTCAACCAAGTGATATACATTCACTCTCATCTAGTGCGTGTTTGAGAAAGGCGCGCCTTTTGAGAAGAGAGAAAACCTTGTGCGCGTGTGTCAGAGTAGTGGCCAAAAAGGCTTGGTTGCCTAGATGAAAAACTGAACCGGAATTTCAAGGAACAATGAAGAGGATTTTCTACTTTTATTCAAACTTCGTTTCTCTTTCCTGAAAATCCAATTCAGTTTTTCATTCAAAATTCGTTTCTGTTTTCATTCAAAAACCGTTTCTATTTTCATTCAAATTTGTTTCTGTTTTTCTGAATATTCAATTCATCTTTTTCATCAACAACAACAACAATAACATCAACAGCACCAGTAATAACAGCAACACCACCAACAATAACAGTAACAATACCAGCAACAACACCAACACCAACAAAGAAGAAGAAGAAGAAGAAGAAGAAGAAGACGACGACGTTGATAATGATGGCTTCAACGACGACGGTGGTGAGGGCGGCTGTAGTAACGACGACGGTGGTGGGGGCCTGCAATAGCATAAAAGAAGAAGAAGAAGACGCTGTAGTGAACGCGGGTTTTTGAATTTTGTGAGAGTGAGAGCGCGTGTAGTGTGTGAGAGTGGGGAAAAATTGCTTGGTTGTACTTGGTTGGGGTAAATGCTTGGATGTGTAGCATTATTAGGTAACCAATAAAAATTCAGCCAATATTAGTCAATAACTTAAATCGAATGTTCTATATCTTTAAATTTTGGATGTTCTGTTTTTTTAAAAAATACAAAGTTGACTGATAGTTGCTTTAGGTTTCAGATATTCTATAGCTTTTATTATGGACGTTCTATAAACAGTGATTATAAATGTTCTATTTTTTATTCATTGATTTGTTGATTTGAAAATTATTGGTTATCAATACTTTTCCTTAATAATATCCATGGATTTCTTGTCGAGAAATTTGGACAATGATTTGTTGGCAACGTATGCTTTGGATTTGTTTTCTTTTAATAGATGGTTAAGAGGAATAGATCATCTCAATTTTTTTTCTCTTAATATTTAACAAGTGTAATCTTTTATCATTAAACATGTTCTCTCACATATTTATTATTGGTCCAACTTAATCAATATATGATTGAAAGGATTAATTCCCATGACTAAGGGATACTTATAATTTTACGGATTAAGATCCTTTAAAGTGATGCGGTTGATAAAGTAATAAAATTAAATTTAGTGAATCTCACATATTATGTGAGTTACAAATTTAATATTGATTAATCATTCTGTTAAGGTCGAGTCACTTAACGATTGTCCAAATGACTACTAGATGAGGTGCCGAGCCTCAACAATTAAGATAAGAAGATGTTCCTTCGAAAGGTGAAGCTCTCTGGCGTTATCGAGAGTTATGACGAACAATGAGGTTGATGTGTATGAGAATAGCCCTAGAAGTCCAAAATTAGAATTATGGAATTCTAAATCAAATATAAGGGTGTAGGGTGAGTGAATGCATATCTTGAAGGGGTGTTACCCCCTGCTTATATAGCTTTTAGGTGGGTGAGATCCGGATGGAATTTACTGCGATTGTGTTATATCTTTCGAGATTCGGTTTGGTTTTGCCTTTGTAAACCTTTGATCCACTAGCCTTATTCCTGGCGGATTGAGGCCCTCGGGCCGATATGGAACACCTTCTTTTCATCACTTTACTTATCACTTTACTAATTTCCTCACTTTATAACATCTAAATTCTAGTTTTACAAATTCACTTGACCTTAATTTTTTTTTAAAATTTTGTTGGCCGATTATATTGAAAAACAACGCGCCCAAAATCCGATTTTGCTTTCCCTCTCCCCCATTTAACTTGTAGTTGAATATAGATTTTATATTTTGTATTATATATAATTAGACTATCTATATTAGCAAGTCCAAAAGAAAAAGACTATCTATATTAGATATACATAAAAAATCAACTTCAAATTAAAATCACTCATGTAAATTACATATTAATGAAAATGACTTAATAGACAAGATATGTATTCATATACAAATATTAAAAAAAAACTAATATGAGAAAGCACACCTTTTTGCATTGAAATTTTTTTTAAATAAATAAAAGAAATTCGTTTTTTACCAAAATACAATTTTTTGAGAAAATTTACGAAAATACGTTTTATTAGGAGTACCGGTCCAGACCGGTATTCGGTTTAAAAAACTTTTAAAAAAAGCCCAATACCGGTCCGGACCGGTACTGATTTAACTGAATACCGGTCTGGACCGGTACTGCATGTATTTCAATACCGCTACATGTGGGGCCGGTACTGCGTATTTATCAGTACCGCCCCATGTGGGACCGATACTGCGTTTTTAGAGCTCTATAAAAGAGGGACCGAGAGAGAGATTTTATTTTTGTAAATTTTCACACTCTCTCTCCCAAATTAGTAATTTTTTCAAATCTTAGAGTAACCGTATGGACGTAGGTGCTGGTGAACAGCCGGAAGGACAAGGACGCGGACGTGGGCATGCGTCCAGCCACCACTCAAAGTACGCCTATGTCGGCAGGGCCGGATACTCCGTGGGGGTAATCGTGATCTAATGCTCGGGTGCAAACCGATCTCTCCAGCCATCATACCACTCTGCATGCCTAGTCGGCCAGTGCTGATCCTCCCCCCGCGCACTGGCACCTAACAATCCGTCCAAGTTGACAGGATCCTCGGGGATCTGCTGCTCTCCTCCAAACTGTCTCTTGACTCTATCTGCGTGGTGCATCCTGGCGTACATGAAGCACACTATAGGCACAACGGCCTGCCAGGTCATCTGCTCCTCCTCGGTGAGCATCTATGCAGGTCGCAATGCCTCCCACTGCGGATCATCGTACGGTGTCCATGTAAACTGGCCAAATACGTTAAGTAAATAAATAAACAAAATACGCGAAATTTCAAACTAACTAATGATACTTTAAGTGGAATGTGAGAGTAAATAACGATACTTAATATAATGCACTACCTCATGGACGCCCAACGATCCAAAGCCTGTCTAAGCTGCACCATCCTCCTCTCATGGTTGTCCCTGTTCAGCTGCAGATACCCGCCCAACCTGCAAGTAGTACACTAACGCAAAATATATAAACATTATTACATATACCTTGAGACGAGTGGGAATACAATGATGTCCCTCTGCTCCGGACAGAACGTCGGAAACCTCTGATAAATCCACGACATGATGAGTGGAGCGCAGCCGGCCATGTCTGTGGTGGCTTGATCTGCGGCCTTGCACAAATGATGATATGTGTAACTGAGGACCGTAGACCCCCATGAGAGTCTCGCGCATGCATCCAAGTCCTCTAGAAGCAGCACCCATCGCACGGACACCATGTTGTCAGACTTGTCCGGGAATAACCAGCACCCAATCATCAAGAGGATGTAGTATCGAGCAAACTGCTTCAGAGCTGATACCTCTGCCTGCCTGGGAGTCCGTCGAACTCGATCCCTCAACCAAGAAAGCTTCACTGCGGCATACTCATTCTTGCCCCCCCTCTGAGCTCTGGCCTCGCCCCCAAGATATCCTGAACCATCTGCCACGTCGATCTCCCATAATGCTGCTGGAAGTCCCTCACGCAACCTCCAACAGGCTCGCCGTCCGTCGGTAAGCCCAAGTGGTATGCGACATCCTGTAGTGTAATATTCGCCTCTCCGAATGGCAGATGGAAGGTGTGTGTCTCCGGCCTCCATCTCTCGACGAAGGCGGACAATAGCCCACTGTCGTTGTCGAAATTCCGGACGGAAAGCAGGCCCCCAAAACCTGCATCTCGTACGTACGGCATGATCGAAGGCGGAGGCTGCACAGCAACACTGTCGCGTCGGAGCTCTAGCATCCGCGGCACCTGAATAGTCCCAACGTGCGTGCATCTTAATACATACTACTAATAATGTTGTTGCGACAAGAAAAGGTAACATATTATGACAACAAATAAATATTCATCTTATTATGTGATAAAATTTTTTTGTAAATGATTAAATTTTTTTATACACTTTTTTGATAAATAACGTTTTTTTTATTTATTTAAAACAATTTTTCGGTATTTCATACCAAATTATTTAATAAAATAAATTAAATAAATCCAAACAACTTGAAATTACATTATTAAAGGCAACAAAATATATCGTCTAATTGAATTATTCTAGTTTCTAAATTCTCCACTAAAACTACAAAGTGAAACTATCTACACCGTTCCTAACTAACGTCAATTTATCTACCCTAACAATTTTCTACATTACCATAACAGATATTCATATTAACTTATAGTTGGTTATTTTGTGTACCTGGAAGTCCACCGCCCCATACAGATGTGTCGAGTCGTTGAGCCGGTTGATGTCCGCGCTGCGCATAGCAGGTTGCCTCGCGCCGACAGCCGCAGGATTGGCCCTGCCACGACCTCGGCCGCAGCCACGACCGCGCCCACGTCCGCGTCCTTGTCCTTCCGGCTATTCATCAGCACCTACATCCATACGGTTACTCTAAGATTTGAAAAAATTACTAATTTGGGAGAGAGAGGGTGAAAATTTACAAAAATAAAATATCTCTCTCGGTCCCTCTTTTATAGAGCTCTAAAAACGCAGTACCGGTCCCACATGGGGCGGTACTGATAAATACGCAGTACCGGCCCCACATGTAGCGGTATTGAAATACATGCAGTACCGGTTCAGATCGGTATTCAGTTAAATCTATACCGATTCGGACCGGTATTGGACTTTTTTTTAAAGTTTTTTAATCTATTACCGGTCTGGACCGGTACTGGTTTAATCGAATACCGGTACTCCTAATAAAACGTATTTTCGTAAATTTTCTCAAAAAATTGTATTTTGGTAAAAAATGAATTTTTTTTTATTTATTTAAAAAAACTTTTCTTTTGCATTTGGAAGGGGCCTTCTTAGCAAAAATATATAAGTATGTACTTAATTAAATCTACCTATAGGCATGCTTGTCCAATTAATGGTCATTAAATTATTAGAAATTCTCCCTAATCAGTAAATTTAATTTAGTGTAACCGGAAATATAATCAACCACATATAATAAATCTAAAAATATGAGTACAAAATGTATATAACATAAATATAATATTTAAAAATTATATTTGCAAAATATAATAGGTATGCGTGCAAAAAGTAATAAAATGAAAATATAAATTATTTATGTTATGGATATAAAATATTTACTGACATACTGATAAAAAATAATAAATTTTTCTAGCTACGTAGCGTTGGTGCTTAATTATTATAGGTTTATGCATCAACATATATTTAGCGTGATCCCTAATTCCCTATGTTGAGAAAGTTCAATGCAAATTCGAAACTACTCATCACACACTTGGAATAAGAATTTAGTAACTCTAAAATCTATCTAAGAATACACATAGATCGATGACACGAGGCGAAGCTTTTCTTTGTTTCTTTTTCTTAAAAATTCTTGAGCCTTTGCACTTCAGCAAATTAAAGTTAGTTAATCACATGGACAGAGAGCAATTGTTTAAGATGGAAGATACAGTTTCAAGTCTAGATCTCTACACAAATATATATGTATACATGAAGATTGCAAGAGGCCCAAAAATAATGGATTATTATTATTATTATTATTATTATTATTATAGAATGAAATTATTATATAGTTCACATTTATTATTATACTTTATAATAATGGCTTTTTTTTTGTGTGTATTATTATACTTTAATTTGTATCACTATATATAAAAATTTAATAGCACATTTTATTTAGTACATTTCCTATCACATTCACACGAATTGAATCACATTAGATATGGCCAAAATTTTGATCTGTTCCGTACTAACTTTATCGGATAGGATACAATATCCGCAATTCTTATGCTTGGATCTGATTCGATTTACGGATCAGGTATCAAATATATCTGGCTAAAATAAAAAGATATTCATACAAATTCAAAAAAATAAAAAAAATTGTAAATGAACCAAAAATATTTAATCATAATAATAATAACATACGCAGGTTTTACAGGAAAGAGACAAAACATAATCCTTTGAAAATAAAAAAACACAAATAAATAATAAAAATTCTAAAGGTTTTACAAAAGCAGGTGCCTCTGAATCACATGGTGAAATGGTGAATCGGTTTCCATCTTACTACTGGCAATCCAAGAGACAGATGCTAAGAAAGAGGCACGACGGGGGATGGCAAAACAGAAACACAAGTAGAAGGGGGAGCCAGAAGCAGAACAGATGGATGATTCTCTAAGAACAGAGGCAAGAGGCGAGAGGCAAGGGGCAAGCGCAAAGCCGGGAGAGGCGAGCGATGAGGCCGTCGCAAGAGGAATAGTGACGAAGGAAAGGAAGGAGTGTGGATGGTTGTTATAGTGAACGACGGTGGACGATAATGACGTTAAAAATTAGGGATAAGTATGATTTTGGTCATAAAGGTTTAACTGAAAAATCAATTTAGTCACAAACATATTTTAGGCCATAGATTGGTCATAAACGTTGTAATTTTTTTTAAAATGGTCTAAATTGACATTTTTTCCCCTCTCCCTTTTTATATATCACAAATTTATCTGAATCAGCTTCATCTTCTTTGTTTTAAACCGGTCGGTTCACTAAAAACCGAAATGGATCAATTTTATAATAATAATAATAAGGGCTGATAGTGATCGCCCACAAGAAAAAAAATTAGGGCAAAGATGGGTTTGCCGTTTGCCCCCTCTCCTTCCCAAACTGTGGTTGGCGCCGGTCCTGCCGCCACTGGGAGGAGACTCTTCTCTTCCGTCACGCCGTTCTCGCCTCCGGTCCTCTCCCTTACCATGGTCGTTGCGCCTAGTGTCGCGATGGGGATCGCTTCGCCCTGAGTTGCCGCCGCCGTGCTTTACTGCGCCGATCTTGCCAGCGAGGAGGCAGTTCCAGTGTGGGTGCCCTTGATTTCGGGTGTCGTCCAACCATCCTCGACGCCGTTCATCTCCTCCTCGAACGGCCGTCCGTCCGCCGCCTTCTCTGTGCGCGCCCATGCTAGGTCCCACGGGAAGACCGGCGCCGTGAGCGGTAGTGGTTCGGCCACCAATGAGAGTCCACGAGAACCAGCTTTCTATGCCGATGTCGTCACCCAGATCTGCGACCTCTGCTTTCTCCTTCGCGGCGGCGCCGGCGCCACTGTTGCCGGCCGTGCTTGGCTCGCCACTTGTGTGCACTTGCTCGATTCTTTTCTCTGTTATGATTTCCTGTATCTATGATATTTGAATTCTGGTATGAATTTCGTAATTGTTGTAATTGTTGAGATTGTCTTACTGATTTTGTAATTTTTGTAATTTTGTAATTGTTGTAATTTTTGAGCTGAAAGATCTGTTGATTTTTCATCTTGTTGTTGTTGCAATTGAAATTTGAACTAAAAAAAATAATAATAATAATTGTTGAGTTGCTGATTTAATTAATATTATTGATTCTTGAATTGCTGGTAAAAATTAGGGGTTAATGTTGATGGTGGTGATGGTGGATTGATGTTGTTAATGGTGGTGATGGTGTTGATGGTAGATTAATATGTTGATGGTGATGATGGTTGAAATGGTGTTGATGGTGGTGAATTGGTGATGGTGGATTGATGGTGATGATGGTGGTGAATTGGTGATGGTGGATTGATGGTGTTGATGGTGGTTCAGTCTCCTAAAAATCGATCCGTCGGTCTAAACTTTTAAAAACCGGCTGGTCTGATTTTTAAAATAGAGGCAAAATCGTAAATCAATTCATTTTGAAAAAAATTACAACGTTTGTGACTAAATTTAAACAAAAAAAAGGTTATGACCAAAATGATTTTATCATCAAACGTTTGTGACTAAAAGTATACTTATCCCTAAAAATTACATATATATTTTAAATTTATTTATTTATTTATTTTTGTGGATCTACGAATCGGATATGCGGATACCTATTAAAAATCCAAAATCCGCAATTTGATCCTTTAGTTGTGCGGATCGGATCAGATTCGATTCGATGACTCTGCAGATCGGATCAGATCAGATCTTTAATTTTTGGATCAGATCAAATATTTACTACTGATCTGTGGATCTGATTCGATCCATGTGCAGCCCTACACGTAGACAATTATAAAACAAATAATAACATATAGTAAATTGGAGTAGCATACTACCTATTACGTATTACGTGTATATAATATATATGCATGAAAAATGCTTGATCCCGTGGAACACGCGCGCTAGAACTTGATATGATATTAATAAGCTGAATGGAAGCTAATTAAGCAACTGAATTATTGGCTAACCTTTATTTTAATTGACTAAACTATCATTTTAACGTTTAAAAGATTTAATATTTGATTAAATAATATTACAAAATATTTTAATTTTTTAAAATGAGTACAGTTTGACAAAATACACTAGATGTAAGAAAATAATTCGAAAAAGAACTTTGAGGATTTGATTCCAACCCAGTTAGTTTTTGCATGTCGACTAAAATAAATATCAGATAATTTTATATTCCAAATTTAGTAATTTTACTTTAAGTGAATTTTTTGGAAATTTTTTTACATGAACGAAAAAGAAATTGAAAAGTAAAACCAAAAATACCTAATCGTAATTTTTTTCAGCTTTCTCCTCTGTTTCAAATTGTTTCTTCTTTTGGCAGAATCAGATTAAAAAAAAAGCCCAAAAAAAAGCTTATGTTTTGCTTCTATTTTTTTACAAGCACAAACAAACAAATAAAACAAATATAAATACTTATTTTTGAAGTAAAAGAAGAAAATATATATATATTTTTTTATCGTAAAAGTAGAATGCAAACAAACGAGGCCAATGACAAAATATTATATACTCCTTAGCCATTATTCATGATATACCAAATTCATTTTGTAAAAGGATCTCCTTAATTTTGAAATTATTAGTTCACGGTTCCCTTTGAAGTTCATCAAAGTTAACACTAATTAAGTACAAACAATAATTAGTTCTCCATCAATAGATGCTGATTTGGTACGGTGCACACTTCATCAGAGTTTGGTTTAAGAAATCTTGAGTGGTTCCTAAGACATGGATCTATCTTTTTTCTCCTGTGCTTCATATTAAAGACATCACACAAAACTTGAAGCAACTAATTCATTCATAAAGCAAATAATAATAATAATAATAATAGTAGTTTAATTTAGATGGACAAACCGTGTAAAAAAAATTTACACAGTTATTCAATCATATTTATACACTTCGATAACTTTCGAATAGTTGGTTTAAAAATTAATTACTTTTATTGATGTGATATCATATGATTAGTTGATTGTGTAAAATTTTTTAATTTAGTATATTAAAATTAAATAATAATAATAACTAGTATTTTTAAAAAATAATATATAATATTAAGAGATGGTAAGTTTTTCTAAATAAAATATATGTCAATATTTAATTATTTTTCATTATGAAAAGATTTGATTTGTTTTTTTTTAAAAAGATTTGTATTTATTTTGAAAATATTTTGAAACTATATTGAATGAGATATGATTAAAAGGAAAGATACGATAGAAATAATTTTTATTAAAAGGAAATATTTTGAAAATATATTAAAGTGTGTTTGGTGAGGGAAATTGATACTGAAAAATTGTGACTGTGAGACTGAAACTAAATTAGATTTGTATATTATTGTGTTTGGTTTAAAATATAACACTGAGACTAAAACATTAAACAATAATGTTACACATCCAAGTGATTTAAGCAACCAAGCCCAACCAAGTAAAATCAACTCACGCGCCCATTGCTCTCTCTCCTAACAAACAGGTAAGTTGTTATTTTCGTTTTTTTGGGATTTGAAATCCCTGATTTATTGCCCCTCATTCATTTAGCAGATGCGTTTATCTGAAACGGATTATCTCCCTCAATCGATCGTTTCTGTCTCAGGTTCGTATGAAACGGATCGTAATATGGAGTACATTTGAGTACATTTGAGTGGGTAAATTTCGTTTCTGTTTTCATGTAAATTCCGTTTCTGTTTTCGTGACCCAAAGTCACGCCTAGGCGTAAACTAGACCACGCACAGGCGTGGATTCATCACCAAATCCGTTTCTGTTTTCATATGAATTCTGTTTCTATTTTTATGTAAATTTCGTTTTTGTTTTCGTGACCCAAAGTCACGCCTAGACGTAAAAAAGACCACGCCCAGGCGTGGGTTAATCACCAAATCCTTTTCTATTTTCATATAAATTCTGTTTCTACTTTCATGTAAATTCTGTTTCTGTTTTCGTGACCCAAAGTCACGCCTCGGT
>JASCZI010152344.1:2924-16999 GCA_036250425.1 Stylosanthes scabra | reverse complement strand
TCCACTATTATCAAGCTTCAATGGTGCTTGAAAAACCTTTTACAATCTTGAGTCTAAGATTATAATACCTCACGACTTCTCACGACAAGCCACTCCACTCGAAGTAATCCCAACTTCAAGAATTTCCTTGAGTGCTTATCTAAATCGAATATAGTGTTTGTATCTCTCAACTCAAACAACAAGAGAATCAATCTCTTATCTTAGAAATCAACAAATTGATTTTTGGAAGCTCTCTAACAAGAGTTTGATATTACAAATGAAGTACTATGAACCAATTTTGTGTATCTATCAAATTAGTGCATAAAACACTTTGAAATTGATTTAGAAATCACGTATAATAACAAGAAGGTTTGGAGCAAGTGTTGTATCTCAAAATGAGCTGAAAACCATCTATTTATAAGCATCCCAAGCAATTTAGCCGTTATGAATAGTAATTCACTGTTCACTAGCCGTGGGAACAGTAATTTACTGTACACTAGCCGTGGGAATAGTAATTTACTGTTCACTAGCCGTGGGAATAGTAATTTACTATTTACTGGCCATAAAAACGTATTTTTACTGTTCACAAAAGACATATATATATCAATCTGAAGCTCCGGACGTTAGCTTTCTAACGCAACAAGAATTGTATCGTTTGGAGTTCTGTAGTTCAAGTTATTATCACTTAAGTGCACAAAGGTCAAGTTTGACAGCATGCACTATGCTTTAAAACAGCTAACAAGCTATAAAACTTTTACGGCTATAGTTTTCGTAAAACATTTTCTTTAAAACATTTTCTTGTGTGTATGAGAGAGATAATGAACTTTGGTTCTTGACATGAAGTTTACCTAAATCCTAAGATACTAAACCGTCTTCAAAGCTTGCGGACTCGTCTTTTTGTCTTATTGCTTGCTTCCAACGCTTATCCTCAACTTCAATGTTTGTCATTCATCAAAACCTAATCAAATGAACTTATGCATATTGTAACATGGTTAACAGTGCCATCGTTGGCAGTGGAGTTGAGAGTGTTCGGTGGGCTGCCATGCTTACACCACTATGAAGTCCGTTGATCCCAGGCCAACTGTAGCCGATCAGTGGAAGCGTCGTTATGCGCAGCAAATTAGATATTTGAGGGCGTTTGCAAGTTCTAGATGCCGCAGTAGAGATCGAAAGGTCTATGGCCGTGAAGGCAAAGGCTGAGGTGAAAGATAAGTTAGAGTCCGCCATGACCAACTTCAAGGTCATGTGGAAAGGGTTGGATTTCCCGAGGTCGAAGAGCTTCGAAAGTCTGTGGCAGAGGCGAGAGAGGGAGTTGACAATGTAGAAGGTAATGTCGAGATACTTAATAGGTATCATAGGGAATTGGCCGAGGATGCGATGAATGTCATAACGGAAACCGATGCTACTTTTAAAGAGCATATATAGCTTCTATTTCCAGATTTCGACCTTAACGTTGTAGGGGCCTTTTAAGGAAGTATTAGATGGAAAGATTGTTGATCTTTCCGATTCAGTCCATACTTCATAATTTTCACTTCTTTTGTAAGCATATTGGATACGTGAATATTTCGAAGATCCGTCATGCCTTTGGCTTTCCGAGGAAGGACCGTGTGTTTAGCTGTCCGAGGAAGAGCCATGCAATTGGTGTCCCTAGAAGATCTGCACGTTTGGCTTTTCGAGGAAGGACCGTGTGTTTGGATTTCCAAGGACGAGCCGTGCGTTTGGCTTTCCAAGGAAAAGTCGTATCTTT
Organism: Stylosanthes scabra; assembly: GCA_036250425.1. Taxonomy (NCBI): domain Eukaryota; kingdom Viridiplantae; phylum Streptophyta; class Magnoliopsida; order Fabales; family Fabaceae; genus Stylosanthes; species Stylosanthes scabra. The sequence continues at coordinate 15,273 of JASCZI010152344.1, read as the reverse complement.
TGGCTTTCTGTGGAATAGTCGCTTGTCCGATTTTCCAAGGAAGAACCGTGCTATTGGTGTTCCGTGGAAGAGCTGTTTGTTTGGCTTTCCGAAAAAGGACCGTGTGTTTGGCGTTTCGAGGAAGAACCGCTTGTTTGGCATTCCGAGGAAGAGCCATTTGTTTGGCTTTCCGAGGAAAGGTCGTATCTTTTGGCTTTCCGTGGAATAGCCGCTTATCCGGTTTTTCGAGGAAGAACCGTGCTATTGGTGTTCCGTGGAAGAGCCGTTTGTTTGGCGTTCCGAGGAATAGCCGTGCATTTGGCATTCCGAGGAAGAGCTGTTTGTTTGGCTTTCCGAGGAAAGGTCGTACATTTGACTTCCATGGAATAGCCGCTTGTTTGACTTTCTAAGGAAGGGTCGTGTGTTTGACTTTTCATGGAATAGCCGCTTGTTTGGGTTTTCGAGGAAGGACCGTTTCTTTTGTGATAGCTAGTTTTTATCATGGTGGCTTTCTAGTCGACCATACCCAGAAGCGAGAAGTAGCTTTTCTAGGCCTTAAACCAATTGTCCAATTTAGTTTTGTGAGAAAACTTTTGGAAATTATGAGAATTGAAAGGTGTCACCATGGATAGGATTAATTGATTGATTTAGTAATTATAGGATATATGCTAACAAAGTTGTAAGGCTCAAAAAATATTCCACCTGCCTCTTGGAATGAAAGCAGCCGAATGAACTATTAAGAGAAATTTCAAGGTATCACCTCAAATTCATTGCTTCAAATGAAAGCAGGAGTATCAACTATTAAGAGGAATTTCAAGCCATCACCTTAAATCCATTAAAATTAATGCTAAAGGATTTTTTTGCCGATAATGGCTACCAATGTGATTCAACATACATCAAACAATAATATAACATAGTTTTAAATTCAATTGGCATACTTGCATTATCATTCACAACTAGAATCCAATATCTAGCCTGAGATGTTTATATCTTGTACGCATTAAAAGTTGAATTAAACACTAATAAAACAAATATTGAAGTGCATGAACATCATCACAGTATAACATCATCATCATCAATGAATTATTCTATAATATATATTGTAATGGACTTATTGATGAGGACGGTAAAGGAGGAATTTTTCTGGTTTTCAACAAGTTTCCAGAAAAAATTATAGGGACAATGTAGAGCTTCCAACAAATTAACTTTAGATAACAGCACTAGCCAAACACACCGAATATCAACGTATGTAATTGATTTTGATTCTTTTCTTTTTATAAATAAAATCAATTAACCAATTTAGATAATATATATATATTTTGCTAATAAAGCAGTGAGGCAAGTAAAATTTGTTGCTGATTGAGAATGAAATTGTGAATTGTTATCAACAATAAGTAGAGAAAAAAATTTGCATGTTACCTGGAACTTTTTTGGATTAAACCCGAAAAGATTTCAGATCTTGGAAGATAATCTGAAAAGAGAGAATCACAACAAGCGATCGTGTCCCATCAAATCGGTGTAGCTCGCGCTCGATGGACTGCACACGATACCAGAGTTCTTGGTTGACTTGGTGCTCATCCGATTCGATACCTCCGAAGAGACTTACAATTGGGAACTGATTAAAGTTGGAGAACATCGTCGTCATTGGAGTTGTCAGTGTAAACCACGCCTTCTTGTTCTTGGTTTACCATCACGAGCCGATTACGCAAAGATGAGTCCCCACAGACGGCGCCAATGTACAAGATGTACCTTCGAGGGGTTTGGGACTACCGGCGTAACCGGAGGTGCCAAGACAGAAGGTTTGTGGTTTATGTGAAAGGTGGTTGTGCGGCGCTAGTAGAGCCTCGCCAAATAAGGATTTGGAAGTTCTCCTAATGCAAGCAATGAGGTAGGGTTTAGAAGACGTACTTGAGGGGAGAGCTGATCTCCCTTTATATACCCGTTGTGATTCCTATTATTTAGGGAATAAATCTGTACAAGATCGATTCAGATATGATCTTATCTTGTGTAGATTTGGTAGATAAGATTATGGGCCGTTTTTAGATTCGAAAGGGATTGAGCCGTTATGAAAGTGGTTGAATGAGATATGTCTGTAATGGATTTGGGCAACAGGAATATTATTTTGCTTGCTTGAAGTATTTTTTTATTGTCTATTTAATTATGGTGTCTAGTTAACTTTTTTTATATCATTTTAATACTTCTACTATTAAATAAATTGTTGTCTAAATCTCAATTTTCCTATTGATTCTGACAAATAGAAAATTGATTCCAAATACTATTGTTTCATTAGCCTCGAATATATTTGAGAGGTAAATTGAAAGCTACTAAGCTCGTAGTGGAAGGATGCAAAACCAAAAAGTTTAGAAGAATGTTTACACACCCCTCTATGTATATCATTTTGTATATTATATTTTTCACTTTTGATGTTAAAAGTGATTAATAATATATGTGAGAGAAAAAACAATTTTTTTTATACCATAAAAAAGTATACAAAAGAAATGTAAAATTAAAAGGAAAAATAAAAATGCCATTTTTTAATTAATTTAACCACTCTCAATTATGTGTAAGTGTGTAAGCCAGCGTTATAGACTATACACCATATGACACATACATTTGATAGAAAACCCTTAAAATGCACAAATTTTCTGTCAATGAGTTTCTTTCATGGACAATTCATTTGGTGACATCAAATATAATCTTCAATCTTCTAATCAAAGTTTCCAATTGTTTTTTTATAAGAAGACAATTAGAAGAAAATAAAATAAAATAGAAGGGGGATGGAAGAAAAAAAAACATAAAAATAAAGTTGATCTGAAATTGGATTACAAATTTGCTAGTTAGGTTTGAGTTTGATGGTAGATCCAGAAGAGACTGGTGTTAAACCATGTTTGAGTGCAGCTTTCCAGACAAGATCAATTCTATCAACATCAATGGCGCCAACTTCATGATGCTTCCACCCTTCAAGACTGTGTACTACTCCTCCTGCGTGGCATGCGTGAACCACTCCCCTCTCCATTGTGTACTAATATATCAAACAAATTATAACACATTACTAACCAATCAATTAACTTGTTAGTTGTTACATGTATAATAATCATCATTCATTCATTCATCCATCTACTTCTTCTTATTTACTTAACTTCAATGACCAAATTTTTTTTATTGTAATTTAAGTGAGACTCGAATCCGAAATCTCTTAGAATAGGGGAGGAAAAAATACTATTTAAAATGTTTATTTTTAAATTTAATATCAATTAAATTTGAAAGAAAAGATGTTTTATTAGTTAAGAATTATTATTTATAGTTAAAAATTTAAAAATCTTACATATATTTTTATAAGAGAATAATGCTATCTACGTATCCTTTTAATAGATATAAGCTTTACATTCGTATAAAAATACGATTATTATAGGTGGACCACAAAAAGTGAAAAATAGTTAACATATTAATAATAGTATTATATACGAGTATTACTTTGATGTCTACTAAAAGGTGGGTGGATAGTGAAAATATTTCTAAAATAAATACCTAATTTGATTATTTCACACTTCTCAATTAAATTTTTAATGTGCGTTGAACAAATAAATCATAGGTCTAAAAAAAATATTTAAATTACTCTTCCTTTAAAATAATACAAAAAATACGTTGTTTGTCAAAATTAATTTTTGAGAAAAAAATAAAAAATAGTCTAGAATTAAAATATCCAATTTAAAATTCTTTAAGGGTTAATTTAGGTATTTGTTCGAACAATATATATAATTTTCTAACTCTATATCCGTAATTCATGCATGCAGAAATGGCATTATTGTGGATTAGAATTATGGTAAAAGAGAAAGAGAGAATAAATTGGTAACCTCGCAGCTGCTAAGGCCTTGCACATCTTGTGGCAACCTCATGGCAGCAAGATCACCATACGTGCAGTCCCTTCTGAAATGCAAGATTGGTGGCACAACAAATTGATGGAAATGTGTTCCTCGTGGTGCCCACTTTTGCTCTCTTGGTGTGATCCACTTACCAACAATCCACGTCTGTATATTCAGTTATTCACGAATCAAATTATTTACATCCCAACACAATTCATGTATGCCGTCTAATCCTCGCAATTCAACATAACTTACTACTCTACTGTATTTTCTTTCATATAAATAATAAACACCATTCGGGAGGGGTTAAAGATTAATTTTATAATAAAAATATATTAAAATAAAAAATTTCTAGAGTTAAATTAAAATATACACAAAAATTATAAAGAATAATTGAAGTTTTAATATACACACCACCGACCAAGCTTTTGTTAAGAATGATAATTATGGGTACCTTGCAGTTTTGAGCTGCTTGATATTTTGTGACTTGGACAAGATAGCTTTGGTATTCTAATGGGGCTTCCTTTTGAATTCTCTGAAATCTCTCTGCCGAAAGAGTTAACATCTGCAAATGAATGTAGCTTTCAACTCAATCATTGTAGTTGGCAGCTAATAATAATAATAACATTGTTCAACCAAACAACCACTCCGAAATTAAACAAATCATGGTTGGTATCAACTATCAACTAAATTTGGTTGGCAGCTACATCATAAATAAAGCACAAACCATAATAAAAACAACTGACCCCATAATAGATACGAATAATAATTATGATGATTATGAAAATCAATTAGCAGCATGGCTCTAAACAGATAGTACTCAAATTGTTGTGATGTTTCTATATATGACATACATTAAACCACGTTACGCACCCCATTAAATTATTGAGATATATATCTCACATCCTATTATTAGATACATTCGTTGCAAATAATTAAATGTCTAGAGCAGTCTCAAAACATACGGTAAACAATAAATTCAGTATATTAAGTATATACCAAAATTAGTTAGACGGATCCAAGTGAAGAGAAAGGGAGACACTTGTCCCACTAGACTTTGAAAAAAATAATTACATATATAAATGTATATATTTATTCATTGTTATGTTATTTTTGCCCCACAATAATTTTCTAAAATTGTTTTAGAGGTTTATGTTAAAATTGTATTTTATTAAACTTAACGTGCAACCATATAAAAAACCAAAAATAAATTAATAAAACAACTCAATAAAATATTACTAGTGTATCAATAGGTGTTAAGGTGCCTATTGATTAACTTTTTTATTTATTAAATGTATATAAAAATAATAAATATAAAATGAATTAAGATGGTAATTAAGTTGCTTATAATTTAACTAAATTTTTTTAGTTCAACTCTTGAAAATAGTACAAAGAAGAGTTTTTTATATATTATATACAATGAGGAATATTTTAAAAAAGAAAATTATGTGCATCAACTCTCTTCAATAATTATATATATTGTTAAGAAGATTTATTGCAGTAAGAAATTGAGAATAATTACATACCAGAACTTTAACTTTCTTTCGGCAGAGATAAAGGGCAATTGCTCTTCCAAGCTTGGAAGTAGCACCTGTTAAGAAAACCTCTTTAACATGTTCTGGAATCTCATCAAGAATCACAGCTGCAGTTAAAGTGTTTCCATGCACAACCCTAACTCTAAGCTCTGGATGTTTGTCCACGAAAAGTTTTCCTCCTCCATTTAGTGATTCATTCTGTATAATTACAAACATTAAACCCAGAAATTAGAATAATTCTTCCAATTAATAATAATATAATATTTACACAATTCTTTTACTAAGTGCATATTATAATTATTTTATTAAAATATGAAACTTCTATATCTTTATTCATGTCGCATCCATAATTGTTATACGCTTATTACAATTAGTATTATCTAATTAATAATTATTCCTACGGATAATTAAAGAATAGAAAAATAGATAGAATCTTCACTTAGGAGTCAATAAAAAATTATGGATAATAATTTTTATATTTTGTGAATGATAATTTTCTCAATTTTGAATGCTCATTAATGTATTAATTCTCTAATTGACTCCTAGTATTGGTTCCGTAGTATTACTCTTAAAGAAATATCAAATAACATAATTTTAGACTACCTTAAATTGATATTCTATTGTCTTCCCAACATTTTGAGTAGTAATTCCAAATCAGCCTCTAAGAAATATTTTTGTTGGACATTTTAGTTATTCACAAATTTTAATTATCAAATTATTCTATCACCTTTTTATTTTTTAAACAAATCAATCATCGTGTCAAATATCATTAGAATGTTAAAAAAATTAGCCATTATTATTATTATTATTATTATTATTATTATTTAATAAACACATAATATTCTCAAATAATTTTTAAATTCCCATATCACTTCGTATAGACAAGCAATATTACGCGGGTCTAATTTGTCTAATAAAATAAAAATTTGAGGATTAATTAGTTTATTAAAATTTAGGTGATTACTAAGGTGTCTAAAAATATTTTGTTTAATTTACCAAAAAAATTAAAAAATAATATTTATTCAAAAAGTATAAAAATAAATGATTTTAAATATTTAATATTTTCCTTAAAAAGAGTTCGACAAATTCTCCATCATAATTACAAGTACCGCATAATTGACCTAAAATTTATTAAGAAATATGTACTAGCTAGTGTCTAACTAGCTAGAAACTTATCTACCATATTAATATTTTTGTGTAGTTAGATAGATATTATTATTAATGAACTCAAAAGATATAAGGAACAATTATTATTGGCAAAGAAGTAGTAGTTATTATTGATGATGGTTGGAGAGGTCTACTCTCCATATGGCATTAAAAGCATCCAACAACCATAATCAGAAAACAGCAGAATGAAGAGACATTTAATTGATAGTGTTGTTGTTTTGTTTCCACTAGTTTACCTTATTCAAAGCAGCCAAGCTGATGACTTTGACTCCAATTTTGTCTGCCCTCAGGATGGCTTCCTCAATGTGCTTGTTGATGCCATCCGCAGCAAACGGCAAGAAATACTGTTACAACCACACACATACATAAACATTAATAACAATGTCTTTATCAATCATAATAAATATGTACTTCTGGACACTCAAAATTAAAAGAAATGGGTTTATATATGGTGGTACATTTTAATTATATTAATTATTTGGGTTTAAAAATATGTGGCATTCATGATGTGTGTTTTCTAATTTGGTAGATGTGGATCCACTTGGGAAAAACATTAAACGCTACTTGAAAAACAGAAACAAACGTTGGGATTTGTTTGTCACTTGCTAGTTTTGACCTGCTCGAAGAAAGAGACAATACATAACGAGAGCAATAAAGAAAGTTGTTATCGGCATAAATAAAAATGATTCTCATCATTCTCACTTAGCTTATTCAGTTTTTGTTATTTAACTTAGTTATTATATTTGGTTAATAACAAAATGTACATTTTATTTTAAAAAAATTATATGTATCGCATTTTTTAAAATATTGAGTTGTACATCATATACTACAATTTTTTAAGTAAAAATATTATATACAAAAAACATTAATCACCAAATCAACCACAAAATATATATAATTATTCTTTGGTGTGATTTTTGGTGAAGACATTAAAGTATTTTATTGTGATAATAGATACTTTGATTAAATTTTGATAGATTTTTTCTTATTTTTAATATATATTTTATATTCTAACATATATATATTTTATTAAATTAGTTTTTTAGCTTTTAGAAACATTACGCTTTTATAACATGTTGGTTGCCAACAAACTTTTATTTATCTAAACTAGTTCTTTCGTTGCTTTTAATAAATTTTTTAATAAGAATACTTGTTGATAAATAATAAGTCACCAAAAATTATCTTTAGAAGACAAATTACTAAATTAGTCTCTCAAAACAAGTTTATTGGAGGAACTGAATATTAAAGAGAGATCAGACCTGGAAACCAAAGCGTGGAACAACCCATGTTTGATGGAGCCTATCCCTGAGTTTGTAAAACGACAAGAGAAAAGTCTTTGCCCAAAACCACATTGATAGCACAACCACCAAAGTAATTGGCCAAAATGGGATCAAGAAGAACCTCGTTCTGAATGGCAATGAACTGAACGATCTTAGAACGAATGGAACATGCATTGCTGATGTTACATCCACTATATGTGCCAGGAACACAAAATCCGGTACTCTACTACTGCTTTTTCCTGCATAATTAAAAACACACCCAACATTTAACTTCTCAATAATAATAATAATAATAATAATAATAATAATAATAATAATAATAATAATAATAATAATTTAGTGTTATCTGCTATATATGTTGACCTGAACTTAATGTTTCATGTAACTGCCAAGATTTGGTATTAAGAGTGTTGCCGAGTGCATCGAAGAGAGGCATGAAGAGGCAGAAATTAGAGTCCTTTTCAGTGTGGTGTAGGCTGTGGTATCTGCATTATTCAACACACAGAAACATTAGTCATGAATTTAATTTTACTTTGGGACTTGAATAAGAAATCAGATTAAACTGTATTTACACAAAAAAAAAAAAAATCAGATACTAAATCAATAAGTTGTTCGTATATTTAAAATATATATATTGAAAATCAATTAAGTAACGCATGTAAAATTTTTGTATATATGCCCTGTTATTAGCGGGAATGAAGAATCATTACAAAGAAAATGCATGTCCACTAAACAATCATATTTCAACTCTCTTCTATTCTTTTTTTAAAAAGTTTTGCACTATAAATTAGTTTTCTATTGAGAATAATAGATACCGAGAAATCATTATTAATTCAAATAAACATGGAACTTTAAAAGAAAGTAAAAAAAAAAATCTATAAAGAGATATTTTTATTTTTATAATATTAGACCTTCAAACTGAACAATAATCCGTTTCCGTTTGTAATATCTTCTTGCTACAGAGAGATATTTTACACGAAAGTAACCAGTTTGTAAGAGTTCCAAAAATTATTGTGTGAGTGTGACCCACTTGATTGTCGTGTTCTGCTTTTCTTTGTGCAACACATGTTGATTTAACACATACCAAACCCTATTTACTATCACTTTCTTAAAGTATTCGAATGTTTAGGTGCAATGTGAAAGGCAAGACAAAATAGAGAATTAATGAATTTCGATGCTACATTCTTTGAGTGAAAAATATCACAATTCATTCATTTTATAGCGCATTAAAAACATGAATTTACATTTTCTTTATTTATGTTGCTAAGTGCTAACCAATAATTGAGCAACCACATTTTTTGGGTGGTGGTTGCATTGTGGTAAATGGATTTTACTGTTTCTCAACAATAAAAATCAATGAGGATTACATAATTAATTAAGTCAAGTTTATGAATTAATATGTTGAGAGTTGTAGGACATCATACTCCAAATCAATTAATAAATTACTTACGTTGGTGTGTATATGAGATATTTCATAAATGGTAGTGTGTGGAAGAGTTGATGTGGAACAATTTCAACATTGGAATGGCCCAAACATCTCATAAAATCAAAAATAAGACTGTATCCATATATCAAACATGCTGACCCATATCCCATCATACAAGCCCCAAGGATTGGTATTCCAGTTACTATCGCCAATCCAAGATGCTCAACAAATGTTGCATGTCCAGCTGCACCAAAATAAATAAATCAATAAATAAATAATCTAAGATATTAACAAAATGTGTTTTGAATCCACATTTTAATGGGGTAATAGTTGGCTGATGGTATAAGTAGTTGCCTCTTTGTAAAGCCACCACGCAAGATCGAACCACTGTATGTAGCCCGGTTGTGAAGTGTGTGTGAGTGGAGGTGTGTTAAGTATGACAAAAAAGAAAAACATGGGATAACAAAATGCAAGGAAATTAAAATTTTGAATTTGTGAGTCACAAAATACAAAATTGATAATCAAGATATTATTTTTAGTATTCGTGTTAGTACTTTATGATCAGAATGAGAAGATATATATAATTTTTGTTATACTAAAATATCTGGGCCATCAACAAAACTAAGACCTATAATTAAACACATTCTCTTTTAAGAATTATCACATGGGAAATCAGAGCAGTGGAGATTCAGGTACCGTTTTTATTTAAAGTTGATAGTTGAGAATTTTTATATGATTTGACATCTTTAACTGCTGAAGACAAATTTAACTTGAGTTTTATTTTAAGAAAAAAAAAAAAAAACTGAAACATATAATAAACTGTGGTGTTTCGTTGCTGTTACCTGTCAAGCACTGTGGTACTAGAGATGAATGATGAAGTGAATGGAAGCGGTTGAAAAGATTCTGTCCATGAAACTTTCTATGCCCCCAATAATAAAGTGGCTCTGAGATTCCCACATGAAGAATCAAAGCAATAATAAGGCCTTTTACATTCAACACAGCAAGATTTCTAAGGAAGGGAAACATATAATATCCTAATGACCCAATTAGTGCTTGAAGAATCAAGAAGTTGTCCCTGTCAAACACACAAACACATATTAATTTATACACTTAAACATTATTTAAAGTAATCAATTAATCATCAATAAAAGCACAGAGCATTTACTGTATAAAATTGAAGAAAAGAGTGCTATATTTTTATTTTTGTTACCAGTCCCATTCTGTGTCAATCTGCTTGAAATCAATGGCTTGTTGGATAATTCGGCGATTGCGGGTGAGAAAAAGCATGTTGGAATAAGAATTCCAAGCGACATGAAGTAAACCCCTGAGAGCAAACAGTATGAGCAAATGAAAGCACCAGCTCAAGTTGGGGCTGGATTCCTCCTCCTCCTCATAGAATCTTTCATACACTACTTTTGCCACAAATGGCCCGTATAACACATACTGTGTCCCTCAAACAAAATTAAAAAACATCAATTCCAATATAGTTATAACTTAGTAACTTATAATGCCACTTTAGTTTTTTTTTTAAAAAAAAAAAAAAACAGAAAGCACTCGAAAAGAAAACAATAATCCTACGTGCAAACCAGTATAAAATATATATTAGAAGCATTTATAACAATATATATATTTATATTTAGCAAATATTTTAAAACTCAATATGTAAAAAGAGAGTAATTAAGAATACAGATGAGCATAACATACCTTGAATACCCCCAGATTGTCCCAAGGCCAAGCTGCAAATGGAGCATCCATGAAAGTGTATATCCTTTCTAATTATTATTATATCTGCTTCTCCTTTTCGAATTTCCTTGTAAAATGTTGAGACTGCAGTGTATATATATATATATGTGTGTCTCGTATTGTATTTGAAGTGAGAGAGAAAGAGAGGCAGAATCCCAGAAAGAAGGAAAGCAAGAATAAATAGGTTAAAGAAATAGGTAGCGTATGTCTTTTTTCTTAATACAATGAACCTCTGACTTAACGTGTTGTAAATTTATAAGGATAAATGAAACCCATAAAAGCATTAAATGTGTGTTAGTCTCCTCTGTCAGCTCCCCACCAATATGATCTCTCTCAACCCTGACTGCCTTGCCACAATTATTGATCATCAACAACAACAATAATATGGGTAAGCTACTATTTTCAAATCTCTAGAATTTTATTTTGAATGCTATAAGTATAACCAATAAATTAACGAGCACAAGTTCATGTCTTCATGATATTACTACGTTGGAAGCATTTTCAGTGTTCCTACACATTTATGTGTTTTGTGTTTTTCATAGTTGATGTTAATAATATATAAATTATAATTAAAATGAATTTAAATCAGCACTAAAAATACTGGAACACATAATTTTTAAAAACATTGAAAACGCTTCTTATTATGTTGTTGTTATTAATACTAGCTACTAGCTGGGAAATTTTCTACTATAAAATAAATAAAATGATTATTTCCAAAAGAAAAATAAAAGCACATTAAATATGGGAATTCATTTTTTGTATTGGCGGTTGGTGACAGTTCGCTTAATGATGCGGCGAACCGTGACCATGGGCGCAATTCGCCTAATGTCTTGGCAAACTGCAGCTAGTTCGGGTTGATATAAATAGCCCCTCCCCCGTCACTTTCACCACCTTTCACACTCCAATCTCTCATTCCCCTTCTCCTTCACACTCTCCAATCCAATCTCTCATTCCTCTTAACATTCCGCATCTCTATTTTCTTTTTTTTTACTTTATTTATTTATTTGTTATATTTAGTTAGGAATTTATTTATTTATTTATTTATTTAAAAATTTAGTTAGGAATTTATTTGTAGGTTAATTATGTAGATAGGTATTTATTTAATAATTTATTTATGTAGTTAATTATTTATTTATATCTTAGTTAATTAATGATAGAGTACATAGAACTTAGTTATTTTTTATTTAGTTATTTATTTTTGTGTTAGTTAATCAATGTTAGGGTAGTTAGAATTTAGTTATTTATTTATTAATATGTTAGTTAACTAATGTTAGAGTACTTAGAATTGAGTTATGTATTTATGTATTTAGTTATTTATTTATTTATTTATTTATATAAGTTAGTTAAATAATGTTA